>VDFB02032974.1:0-37220 GCA_007258455.2 Sequoia sempervirens
CAATGGCAGATGACAGTGAACAAATGAAATCACACTTGATACAAATAGAAATCTTCTGATCTAAATCCTAAAATACTTAATTGATAGATATAAAGAAAATGAATGAGTTCAAAATGATGAAGTGCAGAGACCAGTGCCTTATTGGGTATGCAAAGTCAAAATGAAATCAAGATGAATCAACACCTCTCTTAGAGAAAACTCATATTGTCTGGCATATATTTTTTTTACAACTTGTATAAACATGCAATTTTGTAACTACTAAGTTCTACTTCAACAATCCAAATGAATCTCTCTAATTATTGTGATCAATTAAAAGGATTTAATCTTTGCTTGAAAGAACCAATTGATTAATCACATAGATACAACAAATGTGTATTGATAGACTGAACATAAAATTGTTATGTCAATTTAAACAACCAAAAAGCATCAATCATGGAGACAACTTAGCAGTATTTTCATTAAATTCAACAAACAATTGACACCAGAAAAATGCAGCAATATCAACTAAATTTCATAAATACCTCCATTCTGAAATCATGCAACAATAGTCTCTAATCTGATAATTTTAGTCTATTGTATCTACTTGCTGTGTATCGAAATCTAATAGCTCATGATGATGATTTTTTCAATTACAAAATGCTTATTTATACACCAGCATGAAAAAATAAAACATATTGAAAAATCATGTCGGCCCTCCATAGAATTCGGGCTCCAAACAAGTCAGCCAAAAACGGTTATATGAATTCACATGTAGGCCACAGGATTTGTATTTCTTTTGTTCACCAGTGAAACAATCGGCAAGACAATGTAGCAGCTATGCCGAAGGCAATTCACTCGTTAATCGCTTCCCCAGCTCTTTCCGTTTCATTGTGACTGTCGACTATTGGGGAGATGTCTCAAAGCCAACATTATGTTTCACCGAAATGCATCCTTGTTTTTATTCGCTTTTGCTGAGACATCTAGATTTTCTCACCGAAAAAATCCCTCCTTAAGTTCCATCGGTGAGACCCATATATATTCGCTAAGACTTACTTCGAAGTCATCCTAGTCTCACCGAAACGCCCCTTGATAGAAACTTCATGTGCAAAGTCGGCGAGACTGAAGATCACTCACCGAGACCTTATATCGATAGCATTACCTCTTACCGAAAGTCATTTGAAATAAATCTTTTGTGCTCCATCGGTGAGACAAATGATACTCGCCAAGACCTCCTGCCACAAACCTCAACTCTTACTGATGCATTCTTTTCATAAGTCAGCAAGACACCATGAGACCATTATGACATTTCACCGAAGCCCCGAACCTATGCCAAAAATTTCACCCGTCACATCGGTCGGCAAGACAAGGGAGTTTTGTTGTGATATTACAATGCAAGACCTCTCACCAAAAGCTACCTGGCAGAAACCCCATGTGTAGTTTCAGTGAGACCGAAGCTCACTCGCCGAGACCAATACCGATGAAAGATCTTATGCCGAAAAGCTCACCCTTAGTCACTGAAATAGCACGAATGTCATGCTGATAGCCACCCACAGGTAAATGCCAGTCACTACAACAATGAAAAAGTCCTGCCAATTACCTGTAGCGAATAGACAAGCAACATAGGTCAGGGAGACCAAAACAGACCTATGCCGATATGGACCACAA
Source organism: Sequoia sempervirens (assembly GCA_007258455.2). Lineage (NCBI taxonomy): Eukaryota > Viridiplantae > Streptophyta > Pinopsida > Cupressales > Cupressaceae > Sequoia > Sequoia sempervirens. The sequence goes on from VDFB02032974.1 coordinate 1,645, forward strand.
TATGAAAATGCATAACACGATGGATTCAAAGGGGAATATGGCAAAATGTGAGCAAAAATGACATGAAAACAAACCCATGTGCTTATGATAAGGACTCCAATGGAAACTCAAGGGTGTGAAAACATGTGAAAGCTCCCAGAAATTTACAGTCCCAACATACCCATTTAACCTAAAGACACAACAAAGATGGTTTAACTCTTCCTCTATGTGATCTTCATTGCATATATGATAAGCCCTCATTGCAAGGGTTTTTAAGATCCCAAATTTTTGGTTAGGGTGGTGATGGGAAGAGGAATGGAGGTATAAATTTGTATGGGTAGCTTTGCAGAAAATCTAACATCCAAGGGACCTATCAAATTTTTTGAGGAGAAAAACATCAAGGATAGGAAATTGATTATTAGATCTAAACTCCTTGGTAAAGGAGATGCAAGGTGTTATGCTATTGAGGTGAGCATTAAATTCCTCTAACTTTTCAAGGCCATGCGGCCAACAAACATTAGTGTCATCCACATATCTCTTCCACGACCTTGGCTTGAAGGGGGAGGACATGAGAGAAATTTTTTCAAAGTATACAAGTTGGAAATGATAGGCGAGAGGGATGAGCCCATATCTACACTATCAACCTACTCATAGATGATTCCTTGGAAATAAAAAAATGTAGATCTCAAGCATAACTCAACCAAGGTAGCAATCTCAACACTTACCTTGCACTTGACAATCTCAATGGTGTAAGGAATAGGAACCTTGGTGAAGAGGGAGATTATGTCAAAACTTACCAAGATGTAACTATTTTTTAACTTAATGTCTTACATATAATGGAAAAAATGGGTGGAATCTTTGATGAAAGAATCGGATTTTCCCACGAGAGGGAAGATTAATTTGGAAAGGAAAGAGGCCAACTTATAAGTAGGATATCCTACGGTGTCCACTATCGGCCTTAAGGGGATACCCTTTTTGTGAATTTTGGGAACACCATAAGTATGCAGGGCCACTTCTTTGCAAGGAATAAGGTGCATCTTGATATAATCATCAAAGGAGGAGAAGTTATTACTAATTTGACTTTTTTTTATGATTTTGGCACAAGAGTTGTGAGAAAAAATTTTGTAACTGCTAGAGTTGGAGAGAAGGTCAAGCATTTGGACACAATCTTTTTTCTTCATGATAATTGTGGTGTTTCCTTTTCCAACTTTGAAAATAATTAGCTGATAGGCTTCTATTGTGGACTTGCATGTCCACAAACACCTGTCATACTTGTCTCACGCCCTGAAAATATTTTTTTATTGTTAAACCATTTCAGGTCCCATAAAAATTAGTTATTGGGAAAGCCTAACCAGTTAAACATTCCTCACCGCCTAAAAACAAATCATGAATCACATTTAATATTTAGATCTTTGAATCAAATCATATTTTTGTCGCACGTGTAAAATCTTGTTTAGACCTAAAACCTAGATATTTTTAGACCCAATTTTCATTTCCCGTGAATTAAACAGTAGTAGGAAAATTGGTTTTCATTACAACTTTGTAGATTTTTCTTACAAACTCTATCCATTTTTTCTCATCAGCATTGTTGACAGCATTTCACAATTTGTGTAGAATCTTGAGGTAAGTCGCTTGCCATGGTCTCAATGAATTTTAATTTTTTGGAATTTGTATGCACCATTAATTTTTTTGTTGTGCTTTATTTCACTCTAAAACAATTACCCTAATTAACCGTTCTTAAACCTTATGCCTCTTCGTAGGAGATCCTTGGCCCACACTCTCTACTACTGGTAATTGATCTATTACTATATCTATAACTACCAAAATGTGAAAATGTATCAGTTTTAATCATTTAGGGTTGTATAATTAATTTTTTGTATAGAGGTTTTCACTTATGTGCTTAAGGAAGCCCACATAGAGCTTTGCGTAAGAAAAATTTATGGTAGTTGACTATTTGCTAGCTGATCCATTCAAGATTTATATCTTTCATCTTTTCATTTTTTAGTCCAATTTGAATCTTCAAGGCTATCACACTTTCACTGCGATCGTGTTTGGAAAATAATATCAAATTTCAAAGCAAAATTTGAAACAACCTTTTCTGCAATGGGGTTCCCTCATAATTAAAAACCTTTGGCTACTTTTGAGTCATAGAATAGGATCATCGTTGCTGAAGGAAGAGTGGAAACAACCTTCAACAGTGAATAACAGGAAGATTATCAACTACCTGTATTCCTTACAGGCCATGGTGTACTGGTGTGGCAAATGTCCAGTTTGCATTTGATAAATATGACTTGTAAGCCTAACGATGATTGAATACTGAAGGTCCATTCCCTTGTGCGTAAGACAGACTGTTCTTACTCACTGACTGAGCAAGAGATGTTTACAAAAAACTATCTGTAAAATACTTCACCAGTGATGACAGGTGGAATGTTTTCTTGGCCAACTGGATTATTATGAAACATTTGGTTGAGTTAGAAAATGTTCTTTGACCTCACTAATAGAGAATTGGATGCCTAACCCATTTCTAAGTTCCAATCGATCAGATAGAAGACTATCTAAATTAGGTTGAATGGGAAAACTATTGGAAAAATGGAATCATAACAACTATATCCAAATAAATGTTTGCTGAATTTTCTAGCCTTTGTCAAAAAAAAAAAAAACAAAGATAAATCAAGATGTTTGTACATTGGTCTGACTAGCTACAACAAAATGACTACTGAAATAAAATTTTCTTTAGTCAATGAAGGAATTTTTAGGTCTTTTCAAGAAACTTACATGACTATTATTATGGTGTTATATGTATTGCGAATTATTTTTATTGATTAGAGAGAAGATGAGCTATCATATTTGTTTCCGTTATGTGGAACTGTGAGGAAGACGGTATATTACACATACACACTTGCACAGAGATTAAGATCCATTTAGTTGAGTAGAGAAAAGATAAACTTCAGGCTTTGTTCCCTATGTGGAACTATGATGAAGACAACATGTTGAACTTGAGAAGAAAGGAAAATAGAGATTCTAACTCAAAGTCAAGAATTGATTATTTAAATCCTAACTAGTTTTTGCAATAACATGGATTTGAGGTCTATTCTATAAACATTTAATATTTCTTAGAACATATTATAATATCATACTATGAGGTTACTAATGTAAATTTTCAATATTATTCTTTTATGTTTGGAATGGATTTAAGTGGCACGTGATAACAAAAATGTGCTTAATGGTAAGCAACATTTTTTTTGGTTAATAAGTGGAGGCCTGCCTATAGAAAGATGATTCCATTAGGGATAGCAAAATTAAAACTAGAGTTGTAGCTTATACTGCCATAGAAACTAAACCATAAGTAGCTACAAAATCAACTACAATCACTTTGCCACAAAGAACTTATGCATATAAAACAACTCATAATAGTGGAGACACCCAACCAAATTGGAACATGACAATCACTCTACAAGGAACAAGAAACTAAACCAAACTAAGGCCCAAGTACACATTCAACAATACATCACAAATTTACTGCCAAGGCGAGACTGCCAAGGGTTCTATTAACTTTTTCTCTCATAAAACTGCAGACACACTGATTTATTTGTAGGGGAATATGTGTTGAACAATGGTTTGATGTGCCCTTCTTTGTATTATTACACATTGTTCGAATTACATATTTAGAGGATTCGTTATACAAAATCCATAAGCTTGTACCCAGATTATTATTGAGTTTTTGTTGCTCATTTTCTATGTGAGATTCAATCAAGACCTTGATTAGGCCAACTCATCATTTTTTTTGCAATAAATTGTATGTACATGGGATTAGATGTTTGCTCCCATATACACAAAGTCTTAATGTTAGCAAATATCATATTATCATCAGACTTATTCTAAAATCCAAGAGCATCATTATCTAGAGAACTTATAAAAGTTAATTGAATATTTAATGGTTCTATATCTGGAGTAGGTAAATATTAAGTAGAAATTTAAATTTGATTTTATGAAATAATACCTCCAAATAATTAGTTCATATATTGATTAGATCTCTACAGACTTTGGTCATTGAGCATAGTTAGGAGTTAAAATATTTAGATGCTAGCATCAAAATTTTCTTCTGTCATATTTTAGTAATTTTTTGGTTTACATATCGCAATCACTTTAATTATTACGATAAAAGTGCAAGGACATGTATTGTAAATCTTATTTTATTGGAAATAGTCAAATAGATATTACAAGATAGCTACATTTAATAGATTTTCTTGCTATGTCATTTCATTGTCACACTAGTGTTTGAATAACCATTTTTTTTGTTGTATCTACAAGTTTAACACAAGTGTTTCTTTTTAGGAAAATATATCATTAAGTGAAGCTCACAAGAGGATATGGCTAGTGGACTCTAACGTCTCTCTCATCCTCTCCACATTCCCTCCTTCCAAATGCCTTGGATGCATGCACACAAAAAAAATGAATTGTTTATTATCTTAATTATTTTGCTACACAAGTTCTTTAGATATATTAAACTATCAAATTGAAGGAATCTTGTAAAAGATTACTAGATGTTGTGGAGGTTGAATTTGATTCCTTTTCTGAGTATTACAAATCTCTTTCAACATACATAGGATTTTTATATTCTCTTCATTTGTTAAAACATCAGCTTGTTCATATTCCATACTATATTTAGGTTGATCATGGTAGGCCTATCATACCATGGTTATTTGTACAAATCATAGTTCATATTTGTTGTCAAAACATGCATAATTTAAATTGTTGTACAATTAATTACATAATATTAAAATACATTTAAATTTTACTTGTAATCTCCTATCGGCATATCCCTTGAACCTTCCATGGGTGCAAGTTCTAGTTAAATCATTATTTTCCAATAATTTGTTAAAGGCAAGAGCCTCAGTTTTTGCGATAGTGCATCTAGGTGGTTTGGCATGTCTAACGTCCACAAAACAATCCTCCCAGACTTCTTCTGCAACCTCCATAGGAAAGAGACGGGGCAAACCCAAGACCTCTTTTTAGGAAGTTTAAAAGCTAGGGAGTCTAAGGATGCATCAGATAAGTTGACAACTAACTTGCTCTCCCAATCACGAACTATAGGATGATTGGAGAAAAAGGGTTGAGACATGCGAATAGGGATTGGACAGATTCATAAGAGCTGGCGGAAGAGTGAGGGGTTGCACACACACCAAAAAATTTCAATGTGGAATGGTGAGAGAGATAGGGCAATGTCTATGCAGCCCTCAAAACAAACATTTGACCGTATTTATTAATTAATTAAAAATAAAGAATGCATTTAATAAATACGATCAAATGTTTGTTTCGAGGGTTGCATTCTGAAAGACAGGATGGATGGATCGTGGCAATAGGATTTGCAATGTCCGAGGAAGAAATGTGGAGGGACAAGAGGTGCAAAGAACTGATAGTCACCATTAACTGCATGGTCCCATGGGGGGCTTGGGCTCCTATTTTCACCTAAGCAGGTGGTCTCATGGGAAAAAAAAAAATTCTGCTACAGGATTAATTGGAATTTTTTTCAACCCAAACTGTTTTGGGCTGAAAATTTCAGCTGGTGAGATTGGGGTGGGGCTAGAAATTGCCCCACCTGCTTAAGAGTACTTTCCTGCCACTTGTCACAAATCTAAAAATTTAGATTCCCGCTAGGAAAAAATTGGAGGGAAATGATGTTTATTTCTTTTTTTTTTTATTCACAATATTCCATTCTACCACCAGCCTGAATGTTCAATTTTTAAGCTAAACTGCACAACTAAATTCATGGGACCACGCGCTTCAAAATATTCAGCTAAAATTTTGAGCAGATTCTGCTCCATATTTTTAGGAAGCCCCCCTCCATGGGACCGTGCCCTAAGTCTCAGACAACATTATACTAGGGACAACGGTATACTGATGAAGCAGCTCGAGGAACATATTGCTTAGAGGATTTGTAAGCAGTCACTAATGCAGAAATCAAAAAAACCATGTTGAGGACAAGAATGTACTGACAAAACTGGAGACAGGTCTAACGGAGGAGACCGTTGATGGCATGCTGGACTGGATCTGCACCGATGGAGTTCTGTGGTCATTCCAATTAAAAAGTAAATGCAGTAGGACATTGCTAGTGGCCAACGCTATACGCTCTGTTGTTTTTCAGATCTTTATTGCTCAATGCACAATTGTTTTACTCCTAGGCTAAGTAAAAAATAGCACTTTTGGTTCGATATTCCATTGGGTTTCCAATTTCTGCTCCATTATGACACCATTACAATGCTTTAGGACCACCCATAGATACAGGGAAACAATTGCTAAAAACAGAGCTGGTACAACTGATGGGACCAAACACTATTAAACTTTTTGTCTACCTACTCAAGTGTTTTCTGTGTATCTTGGTTGCTTTGTCTTATCAGCCACACAAAAACTTCCTATGAGAGAAATGTACTGGTCATGCTTTGCTATACTAAAATAGAAATCTGACTGCCACTCTGCAAGAAACTGAGTTTACGTACGCTTGTGGGCAGGATTATATGAAACATCCTTCTCTGCTCGTAGGAGCCATAATAATGTACTTACCTACATCAATCTAATAAGGCCAACGCTATATGCTCTGTATGCGGTTATAAGGCCATAGGAGTTAAATTTCAAATCCTGCCAAGTGATGCGAAATCTATCTAATAATGTAAGTTTCTTGATTTTCCATAGTCTTTGTGTTAGTTCTAATAATTTTGTGAAGGCTATGGCCATTCACCAGGCTATTTTACATGAGCACATTTATCTTACTGATATAATTATTGAATTTGACTCTAAAATCTTGATTGATAATTTCAAATGAATTTCTTCCTCACTTCAAACAATGGTAACTAAATGAATATAAGAAATATATAAACATCTTCATTCATGATTTCAATGTTATTAATTGGAATCATATTAGAAAGCAATGTAAATCAAATGATTTCAATGTTATTAATTGGAATCATATTAGAAAGCGATGTAAATCAAATTGTTAGTATTTTTGGCCAAATTAGCTTCTAATTAGAATATCATTAAGATTGATACTAGAAATCACCATGATTGTCATATCTATAAGAAAACACTTTAGTGTCTTTTTTTAATTCTCCCTACAATGCTTCTTTGGATTTGTGATTATTGCTACTATGTTTTTTCTATTGTACAAATGTTTTTGGTGTCCTTTTTGTTTATTTCACTATATTTAATTTTATTATTACTATTTTTAAATAGTTTTCCTTTTGATCTAGCTTTTTAACATAGGGAAAACTTTAATTCTAATGCCCAAAGCATGTACAAATCTTCAAGGAAACAAATGCTCATCTCCAATTTGTGAGGTTTAAATTCCTTATCTATTTTCAATGTATTTTGTGTCATAAATATTTTTAAAATAAACAAATTTACTTTATAGTCAATTTTTATTTTAATATATATTTTTACTATATATATATTAAAAATATGTATTTAAATAATTCATTGAATATCTAACTATAACATGCCCAAATTAAAATCTAAGAAATACTTGTATTTTTTTTCTTGCTTTCAAACTCACATTCATACTAAATGAATTTCCATAATTTATTTATTAAATATTTTTTTAAAAAAAATAAAATGGTAGAAACGTTTTTCGCATTTCCATTAATTTCCATTGTTGGTAAGGTGTTTATAGAATTTACTCCTTCCAAAATCTACGCAGACCATATGAGGTGTTTATAGAATGTAAGGAAATCGTATTGAATAATGGGAGAACGTGACTAAATGTGATGAATTAATTTATACACAGAAGATATTCAAAAGGTTGTAGAAGATAATAAATGCATTGAACTTGAATCTTGATGGATGTCTGAGTGTAACCAGCTGTAACAAATAGGAGTCTAAATTGATATATTTAGAAGAACCTCCAAAGGAGGTTCAAGGATTACGTTGATAGAAAATTATATGTATGTTAATATGTTAGAGAGTATGTGCTTTTGCATGGATGTGTTGCATGTGGTTGGATTAAACAATTACTAACAAGTGTTAAATAATGGAATGAAATAAACTTAGACAAATCTAGATTTTTTCCTTATAGAAATTAAGTACTATCTAATTATGAAATATTTGCATTTAAATTTAAAACATAAAGCAATACAAATGAAAAAAGAAAGCTGTCATCAAATTGATGAAAACCATTAAAAATGGAAATAGAATGTTCCCATCTAGTTGTCAAATCAATATTTATCTAGCTTATATGTGGTAAGTGAGATTTTGGAGGCTTTTACTTGGTGACTCAATAGTGGCTTGCAGGGTGTGAGACTTATTTTGGGCTCAAATTTCACATTATATATAGCCCATCAACTAAAAGTTGGGAAATATTGATGATATTTTATTTTAATATTTAAAATTATTTCAAAAAGAAGAATTAGTTATGTTCTACCTTTTAAGTTTATTTATTTAATAATTTTTAGAATTAGTTATGTTATACCTTTTGTCAACTATAGTGATGCCTACAATTTTGGATCTGCATGTTGGGCACCAGATTTTTGGGTTTCATGTTTCTTATTTTTGGAGGGAAAATATTGTTGTAATTTTCTATATATTGTAAGAGATTTTTCATTGTAAAGGTTGACGAATTGAAGCATGATTTGCAGTCCTTAGGTTAGATATAATTTCAATTTTTCTACACTTAGTTTTAGCAAGTGGGATTAAGATAATGATTTTCAATATGTCAATGAAGTTTGTTGGAGTGTAAATGTTGCTTATTTGCTTGAAATCAATAAAAGGATTTAGATTCAAAACCATCTTTGATATCGTTGTGAATGGTATTTTTTGGTTTGTTGTTGATCTATAGTTCTTTGATGAAACAATAAAATATGTTATGTTATGTGCTTCAATCTTATTGAATTTTTTTGAAATGTGCTAATTAATCCTACACAATGGATGGATGTGGTTGTGTATTCATTACAAATTAATTCATTCCTTAGTTATTCTTAAAATTTTGTTGAAGAATTGCATGTTCGGATAATAGAATAAGTATTTGTTCACTTGTTTGGTTAACTCTCGAATATCTTTTTCTCTTTATTTTAAAACTCATTATTAGTTTAGTTCTATTTAAATTAAAGTACCCCAGTTTAAATATCATAAAACTAGTAGGCCCCTTGCATATTTCAACCATTTAGAACACTTGGAAAAAACAACAATGTTGTGGCCCAACACCCAAGACCTTGGGGGTGTCTAATTTAATGATCATTCACTTCTTTCAAGGGAGGTCATCTCATCTTGCCTATGTTGCATGTGTCGATTTGGCCATTAACACCTCCCTTCCAGCATAATCAATACCAAGGAGGAGCGTGAGAAAATAAATAGTCCTAGCCTTCGAATCAAATCATTCCAGTCCCCACTTCTCTTCAAACCATAATGCCAAATCATAACAAAGAAATGGTAGTTGGTCAAAATAATCTAGCAGATGATTCAAACGCATGGTGTTTCCCATGCAATGATGCACATATGCCCCACAATTTCTCTAGAGGCAATCTCTAGGAGAGGATATTGAAGCAACAAAACCAAGGAATTACTTCTAATATAGGCAAAAGTGTCTATCAATCCTCAAGAGTGGAAAATGCTATCCTAGTGGCATAGGTGCAAGGCATGTCCCTCGAGCAAGAAGGAGATTACTTCAGACCATGCTCTATTTTCTTAGATGGAGGGAGAGGATGCAATGTTCACCAATGATGCATTAATGACCAAAACCCCTCAAGTTCAATTTGATTATTAAACCTTGTCTTAAAGGAGGTTGATTAGAGAGCATGTACCTATTACACTACAACCTAAATCGACCTTCAAATGCAAAGGACCCAAAACTGCTAGTGGCAGATCCAACATTCCCAAAGAAAAGTGAGGCAATAGCAAGTAAAATAAAAGAGCCAAAAGCCCAAATATCTAGGCCGCTCAATATGATGGAACAATTAAAAAAGGTCTTGACCCATGTCTCTTTATGGTATATTTTGGCTATCCTCAAACAAAAATCCTTGTTGCGGGAGGTCTTGGGAGAGGATAAACTACCTCTGCAAATTGATGCAGTTATAGAACATAATCAAGAAGAAATTAAGGATCCAATTCAAGAGTCATGAGCTTTGGGAGCTACAACATTCTTAAACACAAAGGAAAAGGTTGTGAAGGAGGAGGTAAGTAAGCCAAAACCTACCCATTTTTCTTAACCCTCATTGTAGGGATAAGCTGCTACATAATTTTATGATTGACTCCAGTGCTAGCACCATATTTATGCCTAAGTTAATTATATATTCTTTAAAATTAGACTATGATCCCCTTGATAGAGTAATCATGCAATTAAATGGAAAAAGAGTCCAAGTCATAGGTCTAATCAAAAGCCTCCATTTGACCTTAAAATCATGTCCTAGCATTGTAATCACCCAAGAGCTGGTAGTAATTAATATCCCTCCCATTTTTTGGGCTATGTATATCTAGAGATTTTACTGGTAAAATCATAGGACATTTGTCTCTAGATTGGTCCCATCTAATCCTCAGAACCAAACATGGTGCCAAGATGAAATTAAAAGTTGGAAAGGATGTCGCTCAAAGGGACAAATAAAGGTTAATATCCTTTTGCAATGAGTATGATATTCATGGCATGGACTTATGATGACCTAAGGGGTTATGACCCTACTATGATCCAGCACACTATAGACCTAATTAAAGGGTCTAAACCAATTTTCCAATTTAAACAAAGGCCAATCAACTCCAAAATAAAATCTCTCATGGCTCAAGAATTGAGAAAGCGTATAGATTGTAGGATCATTTATCTGATCAAGCATTCTACTTGGGTATCTAACATGGTTCCTATCTGAAAGAATAATGGTGACATTCATATTTGTGTGGATCTAGAGATTTAAAAAAATCCTCTTTAAAAGATCACTATCCCCTTCTTTTGATGGAGTAGATCCTTCAAACTATGGCAGGATAAAAAAATGCTTCTCTTGCTTGATGGTTTCTCTGGATATAATCAAGGGTCAACTTAGAAGAGGACCAACATAAAACCATGTTTACCACTAAGTAGGGAATGTTTTCATTAGCCAAGATTCCTTTCATTCTATCAAATGTAGGAGCCACCTTTTAGCAGGTAATTGATGTTGCTTTCAAGGATCTGATCAATTTTATCATCCTTATATATTTGGATGAGGTCTGACGGTATTCTCCAAGTTTAAGGAGGATCATTTTGATCATTTGTAGAAGGTTTTCCAGAATTTCCAAGAGTTTTGTGTGTCCTTGAACCCCTAGAAATATGTTTTTAGAGTTCCGCAGGTAAGTTGCTTGGGTAAATAGTCTCCAAAGAAGGAATTTCCATAGATCCTGAGAGGGTGAAAGCCATAAAGAAATTGCACCTACTAGTACATAAGAAGTGAGTACAATCTTTCTTGGGAAAAAATTAATTTTTCAACAGACTTATCTCTTACTTTATTGGGATGGTTAGGCCTATTAGCCTTATGCTAAAGAAGGGATTGGTTTTCAAATGGACTCTAGAGGGCATAGCCACATTTGAAAAAATAAAATAAGCAATTTCTCCCACCTCGTTGTTGGTTAATCCAAACTTCTCAAATGATTTCATCATGTATGTCTATGGTGGTGAGCATAGCATTGTACCAGTGCTTATACATAAAGATGAAAAAGAGAAGGGAGAGCATTCAATTGCTTTCTATTCAAGAACTTACGAGGGTATGAGACCAACTATAAATTTGTTGAAAAATAGGCATTTGATGTTGTGAAGGGCCTCAATAAATTATGGAACCTAGTGTCAACAAGAAAAATAATGGTTTGTGTGGCTCATTACAATGTGAGAGAATACATTATAGAGGGGGAGATCACAAAAATTTTAAAATATGATATCGAGGTTCATCCAACAAAGGTAATTAGAAGAAAATGATTGTGTGAGTATTTGGCCAATAAAATCAAACCCCTTACTCAAAGAAGAATTGTTTGAGAAAGTTTTTTGTTAATCAATTTGAGACATGGAAGAGTCCTAGGTTATAGATAGAGTTCAATTTATGGAAACTAGTAGATATCCAGAAAGCCTCACGTCTCACAAAAGGTAATTCTATACCTAGGTTACAAAATGTTGGATATGTGTTAATTGAAAGAATCCTTTTTATGAGGAAAGTCTATGGAGTGCTTCTTTGATGTGTAGATGGACACCAAGCTAGTAGAAGTTTGCAGCATAAATTTCACAATAGCCTAGCAGGTGATCATTTCTCTACAAAAATGACCACCATGAATATAATTTATGCAGGATACTATTGGCTGACCTTATTTGTAGATTACCATAGTCTGGTGAAGAAATGCCAATAGTGCCAATTCTTTGTTAGCAAGCAGAGAAATTTACCTATGCCTCTTAACCCAATAGTAATTGATGAACCTTTTGCTCAATGGGGCTTAGATTTCATCACAATGATCAATTCAATGTCAAGCATTGAAAACAAGTGGATTCTAATGGTAATATAATACTTCACTAGGCGGTTGGAAGCAGTTCCTCTAAAAGGAGCCATAAAGAATGATATTCCCAATTTCCTAGAAGAGTTAGTGGCATGTTTCAAATCTCCAAAATCCATTATTTTGGATGATGTAAGAGCTTTCCTTGGCTCAAATTTTTTTGAGTTTGCATTGAGAAATGGGATCTTTCTTAAGACCTCATCTAATTATTATTCATAAGGTAATGGGCTGGAAAAGTCCACAAATAATAATTTAATAAGACTGATCAAGTGAATAGGTGTGGATCATCAGAGAGAATGACACAAACACTTAAGAATAATGATATGGGTTGATCAGATTAATCCTAAGTAGGTTTTGAAGGCATATCCATATGATTTGGTTCATGGGAAGGAAGTTGTGATCTACCAATTTCTACAAAAGTCATGGAATTGCAACTTCTTAAGTCTCTGGATATTCAAGAAGATGGAGCTATGGAAGTAAGATTGGTAGATTTACTCGATGCCTAAGTGGTTTGACAAGAAAGTGTGAAACCTTGGATTTAGAGAGGGAGATTTTGTCCTGAAATACAATGAATGGGATGTTAAGTTGGGTCAGCATGCAAAGTTTGATTCATTGTGGAAGGGCCCTTTCCACATTGTCAGTTGTAAATAGAGAATTGATGTGTTTGAGCTTGAAGATTTAGAGGGAAATTATCTTGGTATTCTGGTGAATGAGTTTCATCTGAAGCATTTTAATTGATGCTTAGATCCTTGTGAGGTTTCTTTTGTAAATATCTTAGTTTTCTTTCTACCTATGCTTTCTTTTCAATAATTGTTGTTTGTATAGGTTTTGGTCCATTATCCAAGTGTCTTGTTGTCCTCGACTTTCCTTTTGAGTGTATCTCTGGGATATTACCCTCAACACCCCTTTGGGGGTTAGTTTTTATATGCAAAAAGTGATTAGTTGCCTTTTATGCATCACACACTAGCCAAGGTCCCCAAAAAGATGGTGTAATGAGTTGTTCGTACTTATTTCCCTTATGGGGTGTGATCTTCAAGGAAACAAAGTAAATTTGCATGAGTTGGCATGATTTGGTAATAAATTTAGAAGGAATTTTTTAGTTGCATGTGTGAAGAATGGAGGTTGCATAATTTGAAAGGATGGAAATGCACATAAATTTTGAGGTGATCGACTTGCAATTTGATGCATTTATTGCAAAAGAATTCAGAACATGAAAGAAATAAATTCAGATGTATCAAGGAAATCATATTCAAAATGGATATGTATTTTTGAAGAAGCGTGCAAAGGAAGTTTGCAGAAACCAAAGTAATTTAGAGTTTCAGGGTTTGAAGAAAGAAGAGATTGAAGTGGATTCAAAGTGTGCCCCAAAAGTTGGTCATCTATCCTATTCTTCATTGGCAATTACAGAGTTATTCTACTTACACAATATTTCACCTTTATGCAATGGATAAGTTGAAGGTTGTGAATATTTTGGATAGATTGCAAGTCAAATTAAGGAAACAATTTAAAAATTTGTCGAAAGAATCAGTTGGTACATTCTCTTGTATTCCTCCTAGAGTATTTCCCTCTAAATATATCTATGCATACATCTAAATTGTAAGATTGAGGAAATATCACTGGTTCAATTAATTATCATATGGAAGAATGAATTGGAAGAAAATCATGATGCTTACAAAATCTTAGTTGAAAAGAAGTTGGATGTATGGCAGGAAACCCCTTTGTTTGAATTCGACAGGAAGTATATTCGACTAGTTTTGAGTAGGATTCATGATGAATCATTGTGTATTGTTGAAGCACATTTGATTACCAGAGAAGATATCAGAGTTGTAACTAGTTTTTGTTTCTCCATACCAGTTCCCAAATGAAATTTTGTTAATGAACAAGAGATAATTGAGGTGATTGGTGTGACCATCGAAGGAAAAGAACTTGTTCTAAGAACAATTAAAGATCCAGTCATTAGGTATGTTGCAATGGTTATTGGTCACAAGTTTGTTTACCTAGCAATGACCTCATAATTTCTATTGTCACTATTCACACTGCTATTAATATGGTTAGAAGAGGCATGGATTATGAATTGTGTGAGCTACTTCAAATACATCTTTTGAAGAATTTTAATGGAATCAAGAAAAGAAAGAAAAATACATTTCGGTATGGGAATTTTATTGTCTACTTATTCCTTTACTTCTTGAAAGAGTTATCGATAATAGGAAGGATAGAATGGACAAATGCAGAACCTATTGCCCATTAGATCAGGAATTTCATGATAAATCTTGGTGGTTCAAATGCTCAAGAGGCTTCTCTTGTTGCATTCTTTGGAACATTTCAAATGAAGATGAATAAAAGATCAAGGATTCTAGGAAGTGTAATGGAAAGGTACTCTAGAAGTATTAATTTCCTAGTTTCTATAGATTATTGTTATATGGAAGTAGTTGAACCCAGATTGGTATGGATATTTGAGTTAGATTATGAAGTTTCTGAAGCTGAGATTGATCATTATGCAAGAATTCTTTTGGAGAGCCCTAAGAATTTGATTGAAGAAGAAGCCTCTAGTAGTGCAATCGAAATAGGGAAGAAGAGAAAAAGTGTTCTCAAACAAGAAGTCACAAAAGGAAGTGAATCATAGAGAGCTTAACATGAGCATGAAAGCATAAATATTCAAGGAGCTTTAAAGGAATTATAGAAGGTAATTCCCGATGCCAACTTTGATTCATTTGTATCAGTTGTGGAAAATCTCATGAACATGATTAATTTTCTGAAAGTCTATATCTCTATATAAGAAGTGCATGATAGAATTAGGTCTGGAGAAGAAAATTTAGATGATATCAAGAAGAAATGTGCAAATGCACATCAAAGAGTGGTGAAGGAATTGGAGAGTGTACAGGCTTGTGAAGAAAATGTTTAGGAACTGCTTTCTTTATGCTTGAATTGGTCTGCACTCAATATAAGAGATGAGATAAGGAAGAGTGAAACTTGGATGAGCACTCAAGCAGATATGTACAAATTGGAAGATGATAGAAATAATTAGAGGTGGTCCTCCATTGCGCAAATTCAAGACAAATTCTTTTCCCTGTAGGATCAAAGGACATAAGTGATTAGGAAGTTTGTAGCACTCAGAGATATGGTAAAACTTAGGCACAATCTTGTATGTAGTGCTCTTGACAATATTGGTATTCTATCAAAGATTATTCTTAGTCCCAATACTTTAGCATATGGTACTAGTTTCCTTGACTAAGCTTTATCTATTTCATAAGACTCTTGTAAATGTGAAAGGTGCACATGAGAAGAAGGGAAATTTTCATGGAAGGATATCTTGAAGGATCTCAAAGTTTCCTCATCTTCAGGTTAATACAATTCTCTTTGTGTTCATGTCTCTTTGATTTATACATATATATACCAAACCCAATCCTTTTCCATTGATGTCAAAGGGGGAGACATAGAGATAGATAGAGGAAAAACATTTTTGAGAAGAATAGTTTTGAAAGGGGGAGTATTTCAGTCGCCTTATATCATAAAAGTGTTTTTCGCATGCATGTTGCCATCAATGCCAAAGGGGGACATTGTTGGAAATATGAATCCTTGCAACATGAGCATAAAGTGTATGTGGATTGATCTAGTTGTTCCTATGTTTTCATTGATGTCAACATGTTGACAATTGTACAAGAAGTTTACTTAGTTTACCATGTGGAAGTTGTTTTTTATTGGAAGTGTTTTTTTTTTATGAACCAGTGCGTTGGTTATTGAGTCCAAAATTCACTGCAAGAAATGATATGACTCTAATATCTTAACCATGGTATCATGTCTCATTCAGACAGCTATATCCTGGATCTTGAGAAGTTTTGTATTGTGAGAAGAAAGTTATCATTGATAGAGTTTAGGTTTGTACTCTACAAGTGTTTCTTTGCTCTACATATCAGTCTGGGAGACTCTGAATTTTCTTAAGGAGAAAATTCTAATGTTACAATTCTAATGGTAGTCTCTATGATGGTATTGTGATGAGAAATTGATGTAATATCATATCTAGAAGGTGTTTTCTTTGAGGATTATATGTTGGTTTGCAGTTTTGTGGTTATTTCCTAGTCTTGGTTGACCTAACATATGACACATTAAGAAGACTAGATATGTTTTGTGGATGTTTTCCATAGATCTATGTTGAATTTTTATGATGCACTACATGGATAAAAAAAAAAAATCGTATATGGTTTCGATAAGAGTTTTCTTGATTGTTTTTTTCATCTAATTAGGTAGACCTAATTGATGAATGAGATATACTTGTATATATATAAGATTCTTTAAAGGGGGAGAGTAGTAGTAAGTGTGGTATGTGGTGTAGCAGTGAGGTGTAGTAGTAAGTTCAGTATGTGTTGTAGTAGTGAGGAGTAGTAGAAGTGCAGTATGTGGGGTAGCAATGAGGTGTAGTGAAGTGTGGAGAGGATCAAGGTACATGTGAAGATTTGAGCCTAAATGCTTTATCAGTTGAGGATCAGAACAAAATTGTTGAGCAACTACTATGAGAGGTAGTACTCCCTATTTAAAGCTTCATTGGAACTAAACGCACCACACAGAAGGTGTATTCTATTAGTTCATACTCTTGTTAGTGAGCCATAACTTTTGTATCTTGGTGATTAGCCATCTTTTGTATTCAGTCTGTGATCCTTTCAAGGATACTGAGTCCTGGAAATAAGCCTTGTAATATCTTGTATCTGAATATAATATATTTTGATTTAACCCTCATCGTGGTTTTTCCCTTTTTGGGCTTTCCACATAAAAATCCTAGTGTTCATATGTGCTAATGCATTGTCTTGTTTCCATGTTATCTCTTGTTGATTCAGTCAAAATTGTGATAATTTTTAGATGGATTTTATTTGATTGGTTTTATGGAATATTGATCCCCCCCTCTCAATATTTTGGATATTCAACATAGACCCTATGTGGCATTGTTGTGCCAGGTTTTGGTCCTTTTTAGCTCTTTTTATCAAGAGTCACATAAGAGAGAACTCAGAAGGAATTTATTATTTTCTATAACACAAACCTTAATATGTTATTTTTCTTGAAGAACATAGATTGAATACATAAGAATTGTGTCATGTTTGTCTTTTCTATGTATTTAAGCTCTGTCTATTTACTCAAATTCATACTCTATATCTATCAAAATATTTGCAGTAGTAATTCATTCCCTTCCAGATTTTATAATTTTAGTTACTTTAATGTATGTAGAGTTTTGAGCCATGTTTAATACTCTTTCAAAATTTTATAGAAATTGGTTTAATTGAGATGGTATATGCTATATATCAGGATTGAAATGTTGTAAAAACTTAGTCCATCACCTTAGAATAGTTTTCTTTATGCATTTTATTTCATTTCTTCTCCCCTTTTCTCTCCCCTTGTTAATAGAAAAGAGTCAAATTCTAAAATTTCAAAGGTCATTCTATAGAGTGCATCTTAGTCCCCCATTTGCAAAACTTCCCATAAACTATGTCCCTTAGCCATTAGCTTTAGTGATCAACATGTACATAAGGAAAACATAATGTATACAAGGAGTACACACAAGAAAAATGTGGAATACACAAATCAAACATGAAGAATACATGAGGCATGCATGTGTAATACATGAAGAAAACACATGGAATACATGGGCATACACATGACATACACAATACATACACATATAATACACAAAGCAACTATGTATAATACATAAGGAAAACACACATAATATGTGAAGCATACAGGATACACATATAAATAAAACACAATACACATATGATTTAAATATGGAGAAAACATAAAGCATAGAGAATATAACAACAATGTTAGTACACACTATTTAAAACCAAAGATCCAAGTTAGCAAGTTAAGGAGATCTTAGTATGTAAGGTTATCTCAATTACCAAGTGTCATCCCTTGAATGCACAAGTAGATAGATGAATTCTAAAAATGGTAAATAAAAACAAAAGTCATGCATACTGAAAAGCCTCCATGGATCACAAACTAGCAAGTTGTGTTATGTTAAGTGACCATGAATATGATAAATAATAGATCTGATGCAGGAACATCCTTGGTTCCTGGAAATCCTACATCAACCAAAAATATTTTCATTCCAATGTGTTCTTGTTTTAGTTCTTGTTTAGTTCAAGTTGGCAGATTTAGTGTTTCTTCATATTTTCTCACTAGACCTCGCGAATCTATGTGTACATCGTGGACATGTTCATTTTCCTTATTCCAAGATTTGAGTGTGATTTAATATTTTTTCATAAAGTTATCACTTCCGGATTTTGTGGTAGTTTCTTGAACTGGCACCGAAATAATTTTCAAGCCTAACGGCTAGTTTGATTGCTTGTGGATCTTTCCTAAAACTTGTGGATCTTGACGGTGTAATTTGAATTGTTTTGTGGAGTTTCCTCGACCTTAATTGTAGGTCCACACTTCATCCTAAGCATTCATTGAGGAGTAATTCAAATTTGAGGACAACCTATTTATGCACACACTACATTTTCTTTCATTGGAGATTGTAATAATCTTTGGTCGACGCGAATGATTCTTGATCTCAAGATGTGATATAAATCATTGTAATAGATCATTAGGGAAGTAGATTTGAGAAAATTAGGTTTTTATATGTAAGATGTTCACTTGTGTAAGGAGAATATAGGAATGTTGTATTCTAAGAATTTAGTATCAGGCCTGTGAGCCAAATCTATAAACCTAGATGTTGTCAGCCAATTATAATTGAGATTTTTGTTAATGAGAATGTTTGAATCTGAATTTACCTCCAATTTTAGTATTGCTTCTATTGTGTAACTCTTGCTGCACAGTCCAAATTATTCTCTTTGAGGACCCTCCTACTGTGGCTACACCAAATTAGTATTAGAGCAAGATTTGATCCATGAGAGATCACCAAAATTGGTAGAGTCCTGTTGAATTTTTTGTGGGGTGGCAAACTGAGGATCCGACCTGCATCTACAAATGACTTGTGTAAAGATGGGGGGAAGAAGAAATGTTAGAGGAAATGGAGCGCATGGAAATGAAGACCCAGCTTTGATGGAGATGTTGAGAGGAATTTTTGCTAGATTAGATGTAGTCAAAATGGCCCAGAGGAGAGGTTGACCAGTTGATGATGTGAGTGATGAAGAGGTAGAAGTACATAAAGAAAGAGGAAGAGAAGATCAACCTAGCTTGGATCAAGGAGAAGAGAGGTTCATAAGAGCCCTAACTAGAGAAAATACTAAACCACATTTCAATCCATCAGATTATAATGGTAAGCTGGATTCAGATGAATTACTTGATTGGATACTAGAGATGGAGAAGTATTTTGATTTTGAAGGTACCACTAAAGATAAGAAGGAGAAATTTTCTTGTACAAAGTTGAAAGGACATGCATCCCTTTGGTGGGAACATTTGCAGACATATAGGAAAAGAAGAGGAAAGGAGAAGATAAAATCATGGGATCAAATGGTGAATAAGCTAAAAACAAATTTTATTCCTATAGATTACTAGATCAGCTTGTTTCGAAAGTTGCAAAATTTGAAGCAAAAGGAGTCAAGTGTGACAAAGTATACTGAGGAGTTCTACAACTTGAATATCATATCTGGAAATTTGGAGGATGATATCGAGCAAGTAGCCAGATATGTGAATGGCTTGAGGTCATCTATACAAGATGAGATTAGTTTGATTAAGTTGTACAGTGTGGAAGAGGCATATCAATGTGCCCTAAAGGAAGAAGAAAAGTTGAATAAAAGACATAAGCAAAGACAGAGAAGAAGAGGTGGAAGATTTCAAAGAGGAATAAATTTTGCTAGAGGAGGAAGAGGATCTTTTGTAGATCAAAATAAAGAAAAGGAAGTCAATAAGAATGATAATTCATACCATAGAGGTGATGAAAACTCTTACCAGAGAGGATGATATGGTGGTTACCGGAATGAGGGTTATAGAAAAGATGATAGAGGACAAGAGAAAAGAGTATTCAAGGGTACTTGTTTTAAGTGTGGTGGAGAAGAACATAGAGCATTTGAATGCAATCAAGCATATACAAGCAAAAAGATAGAGAACAATAGAAGAACAACCTTTGTTGAGGAGGATCATGCCAGATCATCTAATAAACCGATAGATGGAGAAGTGGTGGTGAATAGAAGAGTATTATGACAAAGTGAGATAGAGCAGGAATCGTTGTAGAGAAACAATTTTTTTTGGACCAGATGCAAGGTAGTTGGTAAATGTTGAAAAGTGATTATTGATAATGGAAGCTCAAATAACCTAGTTTCTGAAGAAATGGTGACCAAATTGAAGTTGGAAAGATTGAAACACCTGAAGCCCTATCAAATAGCATGGATTCAAGATGAGCATAAGATACTGGTAAGTGAAAAATGTTTGGTAAAATTGAAGATAGGAAATTATCATGATGAAATTTTGTGTGATATCATGCCTATAGATGTATGCCATGTTTTGTTGGGAAGGCCTTGGCAGTATGATAGACAGGCTATTCATGATGGAAAGAAGAATGCATATACTATTGTTGCTAATGGGATGAAGCAGACTTTGTTGCCATTGGAGGATGTTCCTAAATTTGAGGTTTGCATGAGTGCTAGAGTTTTTTTGGTTGATGGAAGGAGATTTATGGATGGATTGAGACATGAGAACATGTGTTATGCCTTGGTTCCTAAGAAGGTTGAAGAATTGAAGCATGTAGAAGAACAACCAGAGGAGATAAAGGAGATGCTAACAAAATTTATGAAGAGATCATTTTAGATAATGTACTTGATGGATTACCACCTATGAGGAGTATTAGTCATTGTATGGATCTGATTCTTGGAACAAGTTTTTCTAATAAAGCAACACACATGATGACACCTGTAGAGAATGAAGAGTTGAATAGAAAAGTGCAAGAGTTGTTGAGAAAGGGTTTGTTCAAAGACAGCTTAATTCCTTCTGCAGTACCTGTTGTGTTAGCACCTAAGAAGGATGGAGAATGGAGGATGGGTACAAATTCTAGAGCCATAAACAAGATCATGGTGAAGTATAGAATTTCTTTTCCCCAAATGGATGACATTATGGATTGTTTTAGTGGAGCTAAATACTTTACAAAGATAGTTTTGAAAAGTGGATATCATTAAATCAAAATCAGAGAAGGGGATGAGTGGAAGACAGGATTCAAGACAAATGAAGGATTGTATGAGTGGTTGGTGATGCCTTTTGGACTAACAAATGCACCAAGTACTTTCATGAGGTATTGAAGAGATTCTTGGGTAAGTTTATGATTGTTTACTTGGATGACATCTTGATTTTCAATAAGACTAGAGAAGAACATTTGTTGCATATAAGACAAGTTTTGCAAAGGTTGAGAGAAGAGCAGTTGCTGATAAACATTAAGTGTAGTTTCATGGAGGAGGAATTGTTCTATCTAGGATTTGTGATATATGTGGATAGATTGAAGATGGATCCAAAGAAGGTAAGAGAAATTATTGAATGGCCTACGCTGGATAGCATTAGAGAGGTAAGATCATTTCATGGATTGGCTAGTTTATAACAGAAGTTCATTAGGAATTTTAGTTCTATTTGTAGTCCTGTGAAAAAAACAATGAGAGGAGATAAGAAGGATTTTAGGTGGACATCTGGTGCAGATCAGAGTTTTGAGTTGTTGAAATAGAAGGTGATTGAGCAACTAGTGTTGGCTTTACCATACTTTGATATAAGGTATTTCAAGTAGATTGTGATGCATGTGGAAATGCAATTGGAGCAGTATTGAGTCAAGAAGGGAGACCGGTAGCTTATTTCAGTGAGAAACTGAATGATGCTAGGAGAAGATATTCAGTGTATGATCAGGAATCTTATGCTATAGTTCAAGTTTTGAAGAAGTGGAGACATTATTTGTTGCCTAAGGATATTGTGTTGTATACGAATCATTGGGCTTTGCAATATTTGAACAGTCAAGGTAAGTTGAATCAAAGACACATGAGATGGGTAGAATTCTTGTAGAGTTATACTTTTGTTTTGAAACATAGAGTGGAAAGTCAAATAGAGTTGTTGATGCTTTGAGTAGGAGAAGGAATCTATTGGCAGAAATGAGAGTGGAAGTATTAGGATTTGATGAATTGAAGAACTTGTATGAAGAAGACTTGAATTTTGCAGAACCTTGGAGAGCTTGTAAAGAACTAGTCTTGGAGGATAGGAGTCAATGGTTGGATTATTTCGTTCAGGAGGATATGTTGTTCAAATGAAATTAGTTGTGTATACCCTGGAGTTCAATGAGGGATAACTTGGTGAAGGAAAAACATAGTGGAGGATTGGTAGGACACTTTGGGATTGATAAGACAGTAGCATTGGTAAGTGAGAATTAATTTTGGCCATAGATTCATAAGGATGTTAGGAAATTTGTGCAAAACTGCAAAGTTTGTGAAGTTACAAAAGGAAGTAGTCAAAATATTGGATTGAATAAACCTTTGATAGTTTTGGAGAGACCTTGAGAGGATATCAACATGGATTTCACACTTGGTTTGTCGAAGACACAAAGAGGTAATGATTTTATATTTGTGGTGGTGGAATTTTTTTCTAAAATGGCACATTTCATACCTTGTAAGAAGACAATAGATGTAGTACATGTAGCAGAATTTTTTTTCAAGGAAGTGGTAAGATTGCATGGATTACCTAGGAGTATTCTTTTAGATAGAGATACAAAGTTTGTTGGTTACTTTGGAGAACACTTTGGAAGAAGTTAAAGAAAAATTTGAAGTTCAGTTCTACTTTTCACCCATAGACTAATGGACAAAAAAGGTAGTAAACAGGAGTTTGGAGAATTTGTTAAGATGTTTGGTTGGAGAGAAGACTGTAATTTGGGATTTAGTTCTTGCACAAGCAGAGTTTGCTTACAATAATTCAGTGAACAGGAGTACCATAAAGACACCTTTTGAGATTGTTACCGGAGTTCATCCTAGAGGTATATCAGAGTTGAGAGACATCAATATGGAAGATAAAAGGAGTGCAGAAGCAGAGGAATTTGTAGAACATGTGAAGAAAGTGCATACTCTTGTGAAGGAGCAACTAGAAGATACAAATAGGAAGTATAAGGAGAAAGCAGATGAAAAGAGGAGACATAAGGAGTTCAAAGTTGGAGATGAGGTGATGGTGTATTTGAGGAAGGAAATATTTCTAGTTGGCACATACAATAAGTTGAAGATGAGGAAGTTTGGACCCTATAGGATTTTGAGGAAATTTGATTCAGAAAATACATATGAAGTGGAGTTACCAGATGACATTGGTATATCACCTATATTCAACATTGCAAATCTACATCAACACCATGAAGGATAATTCAATGAAGACAGTAAAGAAAAATTGGAGAATTAGTTTCCTAAACAACAATCATATGAGATTGAAGAGATTTTGGATATTAGAGATGGGAGGAAAACTCATGGAAGACAGTACAAAGAATATCTTGTGAAGTGGAAACGTAGACCAGTGGAGGATTATTCTTGGAATTCTCAGGCTGAGGTACAGACCTATTGGTTTTCATTTAGCCCCAACAAAGTGAGGGACTCACTTTTCAATCAAGCCCAGATGTCTAATGCAAGATCATCCTTGGTTCTTGGCAATCCTGCATCAACCAAAAACATTTGCATTTCAGTTTGTTCTTCTTTTAGTTCTTGTTTAGTTCAAGTTGGCAGATTTAGTGTTTCTTCATATTTTCTCACTAGACCTCGCAAATCTATGTGAACATCGTGGACATGTTCATTTTCCTTATTCCAAGATTTGAGCGCAATTGGATCTTTTTCTGGAAAGTTGTCACTTTCAAATTTTGTGGCAGTTTCTTGAACTGGCACCAAGATAATTTTCAAGCCTAACAGTTAGTTTGATCGCTTGTGGATCTTTCCCATGGCTTGTAGATCTTGACGATGTGATTCGAATTGTTCCATGGAGTGTCATTGACCTTAATTATAGGTCCACACTTCATCCTAAGCATTCACCAAAGAGTAATTCAAATTTGAGGCCAACCAATTCATGCACACATTACATTTTATTTCATTAGAGATTGTAATATTATTTGGTCGATGCAGATGATTCTTGATCTCAAGATGTGATATAAATCATTGTAATAGATCATTAGGGAAGTAGATTTGAGAAAGATAGGTTTAGATATGTAAGATTTTCACTCGTGTAAGGAGCATATAGGAATGTTGTAATCTGATCATTTCGTATCAGGCCTGCGAGCCAGATCTATAAACCTGAATGTTGTCAGCCAATTGTAATTGAGATTTCTATTAATGAGAATGTTTGAATGTGCATTTGCCTCTAATTTTTGTATTGCTTCTCTTGTGTAATTCTTGTTGCACGGTCCAAACTATTCTCTTTGAGTCCCTCCTACCGTGGCTGCACCAAGATCCCATATATAACCTAGGTTAGCAAGTTGTGATATGCTAGGTTTCTCATGAGATACATTAATCTATTGGGTAGCAAGTTGCATTATGGTCAATGTCCATGTAAAATAATAAATTAAAGGTCTTGTAAAGTACACAAGATAGAAAGCAACATTATGCTAGGTGGCTCATAGGGTACATGGATCTACTAGGTAGAACACTATGTTATGCTAGGTTTCCATGTAAAATACAATATTCATAGGCTATAAAGTTGTGTTAATATAGGTGATTGTGAATAGTGTATAAATTTCTAACATCAATATTTGATAACTGTACCTTAGGGAGAAAATAAATGTTTAATGTCAAAAGGGATGAATTGATAACCATGCCTTGGGGAGAATTATGAATAATACCACCATTGATGGGGCACATCTATTGAACACCCAAAATACTAAGAGGGGGGTGGATCAATATTCACTGAAAATCATTAACTTTATCAACTTAAATATCCATTCAATGAAACACATTAAACTTGTAGTAATGGAAAGGAATATATAAAGCATGCACCACAACGAAGAACACAAGAACACTAGATCTATGTGGAAAACCATAGAAAGGGAAAAATGATGGTGAGCATTAGCTCATAATATTATAATTGATTATAATGTTGATACAAAAAGGTGGACTCACTGTCCAGAAACAGAGAATGGGTCACTATCAATGGCTCACTGTCAAGGGCTCACTACTGAGGAAAGGTGCTTTTCAAATGTTGTGTATGCTCTAACATTTCAAGGATACAATTCTGAATCAGCTCAAACTGACAACACCTTCCTTGCACCACTGTTTCACCTACATCAGATTTCTATACACACACTCTAAAATGCACTCCTTTGCCCATTACACAGTCAACCTCGCCTGTATCTTCCTTAGCAAACATCGATTAGGTCAACCTAATTGGAGTAAAACCACACCTAAACAACCTTTTTTGGTACAAAACTTCAACGCATTCTTTGGAAAACCATATATATATAAAATATATTGCTTGAACCATAATCCTCTGTAGTTCTGTATACATAATTGAACTCTATGACCCAAAATATTTGGTCAATACCATAAAATTGGTGACCATAATTGGAATGAACCAATTGTTCATTACCTTCATTCATGAACCTAGTACTTGCAATTAAAACACATACTTCTAACATCTACAAATACTTCCTCAAAATACCATACCAAAATATTCATCCATGGTTTAATGCAAAGCATTTCAATCATGCACTTTGTACCAGTAACACTGTCATTATGTAAAGCCTGATACTCTATCAACACTATCTTCAACTGTGGAAGACATACAACTTTGGAACTTTGGATTTGAACAACTTCAATACACATCATCAACATCTCAAAACTGCATAACAAGATATTGTATAGTCAAGCAATACAAACCACAAAACTAGTTCACTGTAACATTAAAATTGCATTATGAGATTTAGCCAATTATCCAAAATATTTGGTCTTCTCCAAACCAACACTTTTGCATATTCACAATGGGTTGAAATCAATGACAATACCATAGATATCTATTTACCATCATCCTCATGTTTCCAACAATCTCCCCCTTTGTCATTGATGGAAACGCATTCTCATAAGACTCCAAAATGGTTCATACTACTGCAAAACTACTCCCCCTTTGACATCAAGGGCAAAGGGAATTAACAAATACTTCTCTTTCACACTCTCCCTTATTGATGTATTTATATGATAATGGATCTCCCTATCTGATTCACTCCCCTTTCTATACTATCCATCACCAAAAAGACAAAGTTGAACTACAACACTATTAACTAACTCCACATATGTGCATTGACACTAGAAAATTGCATATACAAGAAGAAATGTACACCTTCAACTAGAAAAGGGTAAAATACCTTGATAAGACACCTTCAATTTTGCAAGGTGTGCCTCCCAGTATTTCTTTTCAACTTCTCATTCCTTCTCAATGAAGGCAAGCATGCAACACTGACTTTGAAACTAGGTATGGAGGCATTTTCCTTCATTTGGGGAACTAGGCACCAGATTATTTTGTGTCACCTTCTCTACATATACTAAAACTCCAATCAAATATGTAAGCCTTGCATTTACCAAGTCTCTGAGTTGACTATATTGTATTATGATCTTCTCTTTTTGTTCTTGCAATAAGAAGAATTGGCCAATTAGATTCTCAATAGTTGCCCTTGTAGCACCATCTACATCATTTTTTGGATCACATATGCACCAGAGGCCTGAGGAATTCGTGACTCAATTGAGTCCATTTGATCTTTTATGCTCCTTTTAGAAATAGGTCATTTCAAGAAAAAATGAAATAATTGTTTGGCTTCTCCCAAACACTCTTGAACTTCCTTCAAGTTTCCTTGCAACTTTCTATGTGCAAAATTACATTTATCAAAAATATCGATCAATCTCTTATGATTGGTCGAGTTCATTCATGTTTATGTTTTCATATTGTTTGTGAAGATTAACCATTGTAGGTCTCCAAGAAATTTAGGAAAGAAAGATCCTTGAGCCTTGAGGATATTTGTATGAATTTAGTCCTTTGAGGAAGCCATTGAAGGTTGGTTTCACTTTGTTAAGTTTGTCTTATAATTATGCACATTAATAGTTTTTTATTTTATCTACAATCACTTCCTTTTTTTCAATTGATCACTATATGTATATGTGATCTTGTTGAGTTAGTCATAGTGTATATGTGTTGTATGCATGATCTAGTCATAATTTGTATATATAGCACATTCTTGAGCTAGCCACATTATGTATATGTGATGCATGCATGCACAAGATAATCATGTTGTGTATATATGATGTGTGTCGAAGTGAGCCATATTATGTATGTGTGATGCATGCACCAGCTTGTAACTTTAAGTATCTGTAATCATCCATGATCTAGTTGATATGTGTATCTATGATGTGTGTATGAACCAATCACATTATATATATACATATATGACACATGCATAAGCTAGTCACATTGTGTATGCATTGTTTGTGAGCTAGTTACCATATGTGTCTATATTTTTATGATTTGGTCTCTATGTGGTTTTATTTGTGTTCGTACATTGATGTTAACCTAGAACTAACATATACCTAGAAGTCATTTTCTATCACACTATTGTATATGAATTGGATTGGAAACACAAGTTCAAACATTGGTTGTCATTTAAAAATATAGTCATGGGATCTCATCCCAAACGTAAGGATGAGATATCTATATTATGTGTGTGAATTATATAACATTTAATTCCTAGAATGGGATAAATAGGTGGGGCCATGATCAAAGAAACCTTGAGGTTGAGGTTTGAGTCTAGGGATGGCCCTAAAATTGAAGGTTTGTCATATTTAATGCAAGTTTGTAAGATTGTAGCATAAGGGCTTTTACATGGCTATGATTGGTAAGATTATGAAGCTAGTGCTAAGATACATTGAATAAATATTGTTAGATTGCTTAGCCAATTATTATAGTACTTGAACTATAATAATATTAAAAAATAATTGTAGTAATCAAAATGGTTATTACATTTATTCATCCTTTGCCCTTTGGAAAATTTCCTTTAATTTTTTATAATAATCTCATATATTTTTCCCTTCTAACTACTTATCCTTTTTTGGAACTTCATCATCCATTTATGCACTTCTATGATAGACCTTCTACTTTGTCTTATTCCTTTTGTGGAAAATAATTAGCCCCTATTCTGCTATCAAGTTCAAATATTTTTCTATCTTGATATCACTTTCACCATTATAATATTGTTATACAAATTTAGAACTAAAAGAGCCTTATTTTTTTACATAACAACTACTGCAATTTAACTCCCTTTCCTTCTCACAATTTTAACCAACACACTAGCCATATTTTCTTAATAATAAAAGTCACAATTTAATTCCATTTTATTTTTATCAAGATGTTCATATTTGAAAACAATTACAATGATTTTTTTACTAACAAATAATCACAATTTAATTCCCTTTTCTACTCACGATTTTTAGCCAAATATTATATTTTTTTTTCTCTTAAAACATATTTTAAAAAGGTTAATAAAAATAAAATCATAAGTCAATTCATATCATATATAATATAGTATATCACTTGTCAATATTTTGATGTATTTGTAAATTTCACCCAAGTAGGCACACAATTGTAAAATTTACTACTAAAATTCCATATATATATATATATAACAAATACCTAAAAAATATATGGGCTCTTATATTTAATTTTTCCTTCATAATAATTAAATTAATTTAAATTTTGACCTCTAAAATTTGAATTTTTATCATTATAAAAAAATAATAATATCAATTTTTTAGTTTATAATGTCACTATTAATATTTAATATATAAAATTAATTATTTGTACAATTTTACATTCACAAATATTTTTAAAAGTTTTATATAAATTCATTTAAGTGGTAAAAATTAACCAAACCTTAATCTTCAAATTTCATACAAAATTCATTTCAATCATAAAAATAACTAAACCTTAATTTCATATAAATATTTTTCAATTATTTTTATTTTAATATTTAAATTTCATATAAGATTCAAATTTAGTTATTAGGATCATTAACTTTTCATTCTAAATAACTCAAAATTCATACCTAACAAAAATTAACATGAATTAAATAATGAATGATATATATAAATTTGATAGTTAACTAAAAGAATTAATTTTTCCTCTTAAAATTTCAAATCACATATTTGAAATTATTATCATATAACCTTAAAATCTTAATAATCTAAATCTTATAAACTAATCCAAAATTAATTACTCCACAATAAAAATAAAATAAACATTTTAGATTTCAAGCAATTTTATAATTTCTCTCTTAAGGCTGTTGCCTCTTTTAACTAGGACATATGATTTAAGTTCATTTCTTTTGAAATGCATCCATTTTTTCCTCAATGATCTTCCTTCATGACCAGTGATATTAAGTTTATCAATTTTGCAAATATTAGTAAAGATTTAGTATTTCAGCAACTTTGTAACTTCTCTCTTGAAAGTTATTTGCCTATTTTTAGCTACAAAGCATATAGTTGAGTTCATTTCTTTTGAAATGCATCATCTATCATTTCCAATAAATTTCCCCATTTAATAAAAGATATCAAATTTATCAATTTGCAGATTTATCAGGTCATAATGTTCATCTAAAAACATAA
Organism: Sequoia sempervirens; assembly: GCA_007258455.2. Lineage (NCBI taxonomy): Eukaryota > Viridiplantae > Streptophyta > Pinopsida > Cupressales > Cupressaceae > Sequoia > Sequoia sempervirens. The sequence continues at coordinate 31,650 of VDFB02032974.1, forward strand.
ATGATAAGGTTTTACAATGACATCATTTTTCAAACTATTTTTCAATATTCACAACTACAAGGAATTCTCAAAGAAAATGTAAAACTCAACAATCACTTGGATAAGATTAAATGGATAATCCTACAACTGCACAAAGATGATGTAATATACTCCGAACAGCTACAACATATGTCAAAGTAAATACAGTTTGAAATGACAATCCTACAACTGCTCATTGTGATGTAATATGTTCTAAACAGTCACAGTCACAACTTCTATCTAAGTTTAGTTTCTAATTTTGCTATGTTCTCTCAAGATTCTTGGTTCTCTTTGTTTTAGTTTGTTGAACTTTTGTAATGTATATCTCCCTCCTGAGAGACTTTGGGTTATTTTTTTCATTTTATATTATTGTTTGTTTTGTTTCAATTAAAAAATTATTGAAAGTGTAGTATCCTTATATTTCTCACAATTGGTCAATTTAGAGAGCCTTTGAGTTATTTTTTTCATTTTATATTATTGTTTGCTTTGTTTCAATTAAAAAATTACTGAAAAGTGTATTATCCTTATATTTCTCACAATTGGTCAATTTAGAAATGCAACCCGCACATATTCTAACCTAGCCACCACCACTTCACCATCCATATTAACCACCACATTGACGAGCTTATCCACCTCTCCATTTGCATTTGAAACACAAAAAACAAAATAAAAAGCTCTTGATAACTCTGAAAAATGCTGTTTCATTTCTAATTCAAGTTTGATTCCACTACGAATAACATTTATTGTTATCAATGAATCTCCCTCGATTATTAGTTTCTTTAATTCAAGTTTGATTCCTTCTTAAATGCTATAAAGCATAGCTTGAAATGCAGCTTCATTATTAGTGTTTATAGGGAAAACAAATTGTTACTATTCCACACACTTTGTCTCTATGGTTTTTAAATATACATCAACTCCCAACATTCTTGGGTTTTGTAGGATAATAAACATTGTCATAATCAGTTTTTTTTTTGTTATCTTTTAACGAGTAATTATGTGACTTGGTTTTATGTTAATTTGTATAAATAGATATCTATATCAATGATAAAGAGAGGTGAATTTTCTAGTGTAAATTTGTATTATTTGTATCTGTTTTTTTAAATCCTCCAGATTTCCTCTGAATACACCATCAAAATTCAACTTGATCCCACTGTCCTCTAATAGCATCCATTTTACATTTTTCACTGGATTATCTCTAAACTTCCCATGAACGAAATACATCAAAAAATTTAAACTCTAGACTTCCCATGAATGAAATGCATCAAAAAGTTTAAATTCTAGACTTCCCATAAATAAAATACATCAAAAAAATTAAACTAACATATTTATTTTAAACAAACTTTTATAAAAAATTTAAAAGAACCTATTTTAAATCAATTTAACATATACAAATAAGAGAATATAAGATATATATTAGTTTACCTAAAATAATTAAATGTAACAAGAAACTATTTCCATACATCAAATAGTATAAACAACAGTTTTATCCATGGAATACGTCAAATTGTTTTTAGCTGGAAGACTTCTCTCCTCTTGTATAGGAAAACTTTATCACTTTACAGGGAAAATTCCTGGCATACAGAGTCAGAAGGAGAGAACCACTTAGATACTAGAAAATTTCGATTGTCTGTCAGAATTTCTATAAGATTATATCATATATTTAATCTAATATAATTTTCTATCTCAAATTAAATAGGCTCTTCAAATATTGACCGTCAAAATTTAGGATCTGAAGATATGAATTCTGAACATAAATTTGTTTTGATTGTTGTTCAGATGCTCAAAAATACAAGTATCTCCTCCTTTTATATTATATTATCATCATGTGAAAAATATCTCCACCCGACATTAAAAGTAGGCGTATTGTCCTTGATTATGCATTGTACCTTCCATTGGTTACACTGTCCATTCAAAAGAACTACTTCACTTTTTTGGTTTGGTAGTTGAATCTGACTTCCCCATGGTTTTGGGAACCCTTGCATTCCCAAACCATGACAAAAACTAGGTTACTTAACCCAAAAAATCATTTGATTGCATTGATTTAGTGCATTCTTTTTTAACTTTGGAATTCACACAAATGCAGATCTACATATAAACATAATATTAGATCATTAGAGATCTATCAGCAAAACGAAGTAACAAAAACAAGTTACGAGATTGACTATTGTTAGCTTCTTAAATACCTCTTTTAAAATCCTCTACCCCTGATTTAAATTTGAAAATATCTATAACCAAAGAAAGCAGAGAATTTGATCTTACTAGCTTGTATGGTTCATTTATATTATGTGATTTCATAACCCTTGTTTGAAAGGATTTATCTGATTTGAAAGGAGGAGGATACCCCATTGACATGTGCTTCTGAGAGGAGAAACATTGTGCAGGTTCCTTGGATGAATTGCCTGCAACAAAACTCACTGTACTGTTATATATCAATACTCCTATAAAATTACAATTCAAATGCCAACTCCAAAAGTTAGTTATGGAACTTTTCCTCATCAGAAACCAAATCAATCAGCAATCTATTGCCCACTGATTCATTTAAGTTGCACATTTTGTTAGAAGGGCATCTCTTGTTTGGTTTTTCAACATGAAGAGGACTGATAGTTTTGACGCACCCAGATCTTCCAAACATATGAACCTCCATGTACGACTTCGCTATGTAGTTGAACACAAAAAATCTCCCATTTCAATCCACTAAAAGAAATGGGAGATTTTGTTGTGTTCAACTGCATATCAACAAAATCTCCCATTTGCAGCCTATAATAATTCACAAATTCTTTCCAACCATGTCGAAATTCCAGTTTATTAGTACAAACAATAAACTGGAATTTCGACAGGGTTGGAAAGAATTTGAAATTTAACTCCAATGGCCTTATACTCTGCATGGTATAAAAAGCTCCCCCGTTTCTTCATCCGCCATGGCAAACTTAGATGCAAAACATATAACTCAGGTTAACTCCTATGGCCTTATAAACGCATAGAGAGCAGATAGCGTTGGCCTTATTAGATAGATGTAGGTAAGTACATTATAATGGCTTCTGCGGGCAGAAAAGGATGTTTCAGAGAATCCTGCCCATAAGCGTACGTAAACTCAGTTTCTTGCAGAGTGGTGATCAGATTCTATTTTAGTATAGCAAAACATGACCAGTACGTTTCTCTGATAGGAAGTATCTGTGTGGCTGATAAGGACAAAGCAACCGAGATATACAGAAAACACTTGAGTAGATAGACAGAGTTTAATGGTGTTTGGTCCCACCAGTTGTACCAGCTTTGTTTCTTGCAATTGTTGCCCTGTATCTGTGGGCTGTCCTAAAGCATTGTAATTATGTCATAATGGAGCACAGTTGGAAACCCAATGGAAATCGAACCAAAACTGTTGTTTTTTTACTTAGCCTGAGGAGTGAAACAACTGTGCATTGAGCAATAAAGATATTAAAAAAACCCAAAAGGCAAAGACTGAATGCATAGGTGTCGTTGTAGTATTTCGGCTTGCGTAGGTTGTCTGCTTATTCTTAGGGCATTTATTAGTTTACCCCTTCATTTTCTTAAATTTATTTATCCTTTTGTTGACTTTTTTCATTATCACTAGTTATAGCCTGTAACCTCTTTTGGCTCAATTATATTTAATTTATCTTTTCCATTTCTTGCCTTGCTCCCTGATTTGTCTCCTCATACTAAGGTATTTTCTCTTTAGCTTTGTTTATCTCTCTCTCTTCAGGTTGTATGTCCATTTCACTCCTCAACCTCGTTCCTTTCCTTCTTTTAAGAAAATTGAGTCTAATCATCATTCATCTCCTTATGCTCTCTATCATCCTAATGATGAATCATGGAGTGTGATCCGAAACATTTCACTCCTCAACCTCTTTCCTTTCGTTCTTTTAAGAAAATTGGGTCTAATCATCATTCATCTCTTTATGCTCTCTATCATTCTAATGATAAATCATGGAGTGTGATTTGAAACATTGATACAAAAATTCAACAACAATCAAAACCTAGAAACTACAAAATTGAAATTATTATGGATTAAAAAAAATTCATAGCATTAATATAACAAAATAGTTAGACTTAGAACCTATTTGATAATATCAATTAACAAAAATAAAAGACTGGTTTTATTTGTAAAAAAATAAAATCATGTAATAAATTTGAGGAAGTATGAGAATTATGAAAGATAGTATTATACATAAAATTATTCGTGAATAGGCATGACTAATAGAACTTATTAAAACCTAATTTGTTGTCGACATAATTTTTTTTAATACAATAATTATTATCATAGTATATACTTATTTTAATTTTTTGTTGTTTCCTTCAACTATTATAACACAAATGGATTATTGCAAAAACAATAAACAAAAGATGCTACCGTATGGAGAATAACAATGTAGGGATTAGAGTAGAAAGAGGATGTAGAATGATTAAAGCCTTTCCCTACAACAAAGCACCTAATTAAATAAAATATCACAAATTAAATAAATATCAAATAATTAGTAACACCAACTAAATGAGTTACCTAATCATTTCCACCCTTTTTTCAAATTGATTACCACCTCCCCTTATCACATTCACAAATCATGGATCTAACTCACGATCCTATATTAAATCTCCATTGTTCAATTTGCTTTCAATTTTTTTATAAATTGGAGATTAATTTTCTATTTTAAAAATCCTAAATTTAGCAAGTAGATGTTGCAACATTGAGTAACAAACATCACAAATTATTCGAGTGCAAATCTACTCCATTGATAATGATGGTTTACATTGAGTTTCACTTGTCATTATTTTTCATTCTATTTTGATGCAAATTGTTATTGAGTCCAATTGGAAGGTGAGTTGTCATTTCATTTGGAGAGTGAATTTCATTGTTTTATTCTTGTTTTTATTCTAGTTTATCTCACCTCTTACACTAGGTCTCATTACAACATTGAATTCCCACTAATAACTTCGTTGATAATCTCTAATCCAAACATGACAATTTATTTTAGATTGGTCATTATTATATTACAAACTTGACATATATGCCTTGTACCATTAAACATCTTATGGTTTTTCTTTCCCCAAATATTCTAATAGATCTGTAGACATTCAAATTTGGACACTTAATTTATCCAAATTTATCACTTTTCATCTAAACATTTTCTTATCTAAGTTAATTAAGTAATATTACTATTATTCAATTAATATCTTTAATTCTGCCAATTTCCTAAGGTATTTAATTAATAATTAAATACCTTACCCTCTATAATCTCTTTTCATCAAATAGATTAAATAAATAATACATTTATTTAATTCCTCATATGTCATTTTCATCTAATCCTAATCCATCTCTTAATTTCTTCATTAGGGATGTGCACATGCCTAATCCTTGATTAGGATGTGTCACATCCTCCAACTTTTGCAAGTTGGCTTCTAATCCTCATTTATCTTCTAATTACTAATTAATTAAGCCTAATCATTCCCCAAGGAATTTTTAATTCCTTTTTATTCTTCCTAGATTTCTTTCTTTTATATGTGAATTTTTAATTCACATTCCATCCTTTCAAGGCTTCTAGA
>VDFB02032976.1:0-14594 GCA_007258455.2 Sequoia sempervirens
CATTCCCTTCATCCATGCTCTATCATATTCCTTAGTCACCCATCCTATCCTCATCTAGTTATCTCCTTTATCTTCCCATCCACTTGTCCTCCATCCCTCATGCCTCCTCATATATGACATATCTAGAGTGGGGGCATCTGCTTCCTTTGTGACATAGTCCTTGGAGACATTATCTATCATAACATCCCTTCATCTCCTTATCCATCTATCATAGCATCCCTCCCATCTCCCCATCCTTATCTTCGTATCCATCTATCCTAACATCCCTTTATCTCCCTATCCATCTATCATAACATCCCTTCATCTCCCTATCCATCTATCATAGCATCCCTTCCATCTCCCCATCCTTATCTTCCCATCCATCTATCCTAGCATCCCTTTCATCTCCCAATCCTTATATTCTCATCCATCCAAACAATCCCTCCCATCCCCCATCCCTATATCTCTATCCATTCTTTCATCTTTATCCTCATACCATCTCACAATCCCTTGTCATTGGTATCTGGCTATAGGCCTCCCCCCATGCAACCCAATGCCATTTATCTCATCGTCATCACCCCTGCTTCTCTTGCACATCTTTCCAATCTCCATTCACTTTTCATCACTCATCTTTCTATCATATCATCCTTCCAAGTCATTTTAATGCTTTGGAGAACTATCCCATCCCTGAGCTTTATGTGATCATCATCATCCTATCCAATCCAATAGGCCTATCCTATCTTGTTGTATCGGTCCCATCTTTTTATCCATTTATCCTATCATCTTATCATCCTTTATCCATTGTTTTCCTTTGGTCTTGTCGAACTACATTGCCCCTACGCTTTCACGTAGGCAAGGTTGATCATTTGATCCGCCCCTGGGGTTCCATCATCGATCTTCATTGTCCACTTTGCTCTTCTATCATCGGTCATTCCGCTTTGTCCATCCACTGCTCTATCATCTAGCGTTCGTCTTTCTGCTTTCTCCATCCACTCCTATCTCATCTATCATTAGTCTTGGCTTTGTCTCTCCATTCTTTGTCATCTGTCATCATCATCATCATTCATCATCTTTTATCCATGGTCAGTCGACAGCCTTTTACCGAACTACGCGTGCTCTATGTTTTCACGTAGGCAAGGCTAATCTTTGATCGGCCCCCGAGCCCCTAGGTCTTTCGGTTGTGTTAGTCTCATGTCTTGTCTCCCTTGTGTCGTGTCGTTAAGCTATGCCCTTATCTAGCTGGTTCTTACCAAACAAGATCCAATTGTATCAACAAATCCAATCAATTTTGAATATCCTACATCATAACGATCTTTTCATCTAGTAACCCTCATCGGTCTCAACAGGATGCATCCTTCCTAACAGACCTCATCAATCCCATCGATCCCCTTGATCCTATGGCAAAGGACATTTGAAATTGATTGCGATCTTTTGATGCTTTTGGCTTTTGTTTATCATTTGAGCTCCCTATCATCACTTGTTAAGGCCGCCATGATCCATCATATTATGGCGTGTTTTGATTGGTCCACATAGGGGCATATCTTGATCTTTTGTTTGATTGTGTCTTCTTGGTTGTCCCACGTAGTACCCACCAAGATCCCCGAGGTCTTGTGTTATGCTGGGGCATCCTTTTGTGCTTGTGGTTATCTCAATACCTAGCCCGACCAAGGTCATCACAACTTTGGGGTGTTGGGATAGCCTTCTTATCTGTTGTGTTTGTTTCATGCATTAGACACTAATCCGCCTTGGTTCCACATACCCTGGCACTTGGTGTCTTATGCTATAGCAAAAATCAGTGCTCCAAAGATGGCAAAATGCATTTCGAATTGCATTTCATTTTTCATTTCATCATCTTGCATGCATCCCCCATCCCTTCATCCTTTTTCATAATCCCCCCATCCCTCCATCTTTTTTCCTATCTCTTTGTCCTTTATCTTACCTCTTGCATTCTTCTTTCCTTGCCCCCACCCCCCATCGGATTGGCTTCACCTAATGTTGGGGCGGCTCTGCCTTCTGACCGGGCACTCCCGCCCTGGGCGGCCCCACTTGGCTACAGCGGGGCGGCTCCACCTCGGCTGCAGCGGGGCAGCTCCGCGCTCGGCCGAGGCGGCTCCGCCCCAGCGCAGCAGGGTGGCTCCGCCCCTAGCCGGGGTGGCTCTGCCTCGGCTGCAGTGGGGCGGCTCCACCCCGGCGTAGCAGAGCGGCTCCGCCCCTGGCCGGGGTGGCTCCGCCCCGACTACAGCCAGGCGGCTCCGCCCCCAACCGCAGTGGGGCAACTCCACCCCTGGCTAGGGCGGCTCCGCCCTAGGCCGTGGCGGTGGTGCCCTAGACCGGGGCGGCTACGCCCCTACCCTGCCGACTTTTGACCCCTGAAATTCACATTTTTACTATCTTTTTCAAAAAACCAATTCCAACCCATTTTCTAATTCCCCCCACCATCAAAACCCATGTGTTGAAATTTTTAAAATTGATTTTTGATTTTTACACCGACACTTCCGAAGGCCATAACTTTTGACTCGGGTGTCCGTTTGAGCTGAAATTTGACGGGTGGTTGCGTTATGAGATAAACAATGGATTCCCAACTAATTTTTTTGAAAGCCGTTGGAACCCGTTTTGACACATTTTCGGGGCCTCAAACTTTCATCTTGACCCTCAAAATCCCAATTTAGTGTTTTTTTCCAACATTTTGAAAAATTGTTTTCACTCATAACTCGAAATGCATATCTCGAATTTGAGATGTTAGTTGGCAATTCATCCTATCTCAATATTGGGTATTTCTTGGACAAAATTTGGACTCCCAAAAGTCTATCCATGAGGTTTCCTAAAATGGCAAAATTTGACAATTTTTGAAAATTGCCAAATTGGGAAAAATTTGATTGTCAACACCTTACGCCCTTTAAACCCCGGAACTCGGTGTAGAATCAATCCAATCATATCTTTCACTCATTCTAGTATTCTAACCAATCCTCATCTAAGCTTTAATCTTATCCCAATCTTAGCTTAACCACACCCCTAATCTGCGCTTTAGTCCATCTGCAGTCCAAATCTTAAGACCCTTCTCTCCATCTCACATATCAATCTTCTCCTCATCTGTTCAATCTCGCACAAATCACCTAATCAAATCCTTGGTCTTGTCTCCAGTCTCGTTACCAGCCTTGACCCATCATCATCATCCATTAGTATCCTTCCCTATCTCTTTGGTGTTGTTTTGGGATGTATCCTTCCCTCATCAACAACACTTTCATCATCATCATCGGGAGGTATTCTTCCGTATCCTTTAGTATTGTTTTTGGATGTATCCTTCCCTCATCAATACCACTCAGTGGGATGTATCCTTCCCTATCCTCATGTTGTTTTGGGATCCTTCATTCCTTCATTGACAACACTCCATCCATCATCAACCCATTTTGGCTTGTACCTTGACTGGGGCAACATCACCTTTTGTCCTAAAATCCATTTGTGCTTCATCCATCTCCTATCGCTTCTCCTTCTCTCATGTCCATCACTTCACATCATCTCCCTCATCTCAAATGTCTATTTCGAGGAGCACTGCGTGATTTCTCTTCAACCACATGTCTCGAGGGGCATCCTTCATCCCTAATTTTCATCGTTTTTCCCGTCCTAATCCATTCAAAGGAATGGTAGGGCATCTTTCCCAATAATCCTAACCATCTTCTTCTAGGTTCTATGTTTTATTGATCTTTGAAATGAAGTGCTACTTCATGGCACCATCTCAAAGAGGGGCAAAATGTAGACATCTAAATTTGGACACTTAGTGCGTCCTCTTTCATCTTATTTTCCATTGAATTAAGTAATAATGCTATTATTTAATTAATATCGTGAATACACTTAAATCCTTCCAGAGTATTTGGTGTAATTAAATACTTTACTCTCCTTAATCCCCTTTTCATCAAATGAATTAAATAAATATTACATTTATTTAATTCCTCACATGTCATTTTCATCTAATCCTAATCCATCTCCTAATTTCTTCATTAGGGATGTGCATATGCCTAATCCTTGATTAGGATGTGTCACATCCTCCAACTTTGCAAGTTGGCTACAATCTCGTTTATCTTCTAATTTACGATTGGTGTCTTAATCAGTACCTTGATCCAACTCTCCATCCCAAGGGGTGCAATTTTTTGTTCACTCCGAGGAATCCATGCGTCTTCACCAGGACCTTTGACTTGTCACATCAAGTCACATGTGACAAACTCCCACCTTTTAGGAACATTGTCTTATCCACTAGATTCTTCCAATCATTGTGAATTTTTAATTCACTTTTATTCACCCAAGATTCTTCCCATCTCCCAATGTACTTGCAAGGTACTTGTCCTTCCTCCACCTCATGTACCTTTTGGACACCTCACTTACACCTCACCTCCTCTTAGCCACTTCACCATCCACATGTCAAGATGTGAGGGCTTATGAGTTCTCAACTCACCATAGCCCTTCATCTTGACCTTGTTGGATGAATCTTGACCGTTGAATTCTCTAGAGAATTCAAATTCTTTTATAAATACCCCCCTCCTTAAGAAAATTTTCAACACTTAGCCATTTTGCAACCTTATGCTGCCAATTTGCATTTTCAACACACTTTGATTTTGAGCAACCTTATGTTTCCAATTTGCATTCTCAAGCAATTACTCTCACTTAGCCATCCTTTTGATCATTTTGCATATTCAATCTTGCATTTAGCCACTCAAGAAGCCATCTAAGGAGCATACAAAATTATTTCAATCAAGGGCCAACCAAAGAGTCTTCAACAGCAAGGTGAAATCATTTGCATCTTGTTTTATCTATTTTCTTCCTTGTTTTATCACTATTTAGGCTAATCTTGAAGTGTCCTTAGTCTTTTATCATTTGCATTTTTAGTTATTTTGCACATTAGAGTAGGATAGAATTCTAAGATACACAACATGTATTATGTGTTTGTACATATATACATATATGTATACATTTGTATGTATGCATGCATGTATGTATGTATTTATGTATGTACACACACACACACACACACACACACACATACCTCAAGTAAATTAAATCAGCAACTTGCTCATGTGAATATAAAGAATTTTTCTTTCTAGAAATTTTATTTTTAATTGTCATGTCTTCATGAAAATTGGAGCATAAATGATACATCTAGACCATAGCTATAAATTAATATATTGATGAACAATTGTCTCATATGTGTTGATGGATATTTTCATTTTATCTTGTAGTCTTAATTATATTTTATAATGAATAAGCATTGATCTAGAATGGTGACTTGATCAATCTTTTCGTTTAAATACATATTTCTCTTGTTCTTCATAATAGTTTAGGAGTATATTAGGACTTGTCAATATGGATATGCTTAACAATTTAAACTATGCCATATATTTTGTGATCTCTCGCTAAAATAAATTTAGTGAGTTTTGTACTCTAAATTCCAAATTGCTTATCTATATTTAAAATTTAAGGGAATTTATGTAAGGGAATATAAATTTATTTTCTAAGATTACAATTATATGTGTAATCCTTTCTTTATCTACTTAATATGGGTCATTGGTGTATTCATAGTGAGCCTGGTGTAGTGCTAGTGATAAATCTTTAAGGTGTTAATGTGCTCAAAATATGATTTTAAGTTTTATTTTTTTTGTTTTAATGTATCATTAATTATCTTGTTAAAAGCCACTAGATAACCCTGATGGTTTTGTGAAGCCAAAAGTAGAGAGAAGTAGCCTAGTTCTATTTTTTGGCCCATCATTGTCCACAACTCTTCAATTAGGTCAACACAAATTAGGAGGCATGAATTTTAAGTCTAGTCTCTGTGTTTTATTGGGCTATATCTTTTCAATTAAAAAGAAAACATAACTTAAGATATAATTCTATTGCTTAGAAGATTATCCAATTCTTAAGGTTTGAGGATTCAATAAAAAAAGTTGTGCATAGTGTTGCAATCATCAACTCAAACCACTCAATAGCATGTGCTACCAAGGAGATAAGTTAACCATTAGGGACATATAAATTCATAGATGGGGATATGTTTTACACCATTGGTTTTGCCATGACATTGCTAGTGGTGGTTAATCCCCATCTACTTCTACCTTCAGACCTTTTCTTCTCTCCAAGATTTTGACATGATATAAAATTCATTGTGCTAGACAAGATTTTGAAGATAACAAGATGCACACTTAAAAAGATTGATGATGATTTGACAATTTTTTAAATGCAATTTTCACAATTCATAATGATAGCTTGAAATTTTTCTAGATTAGACTATATAAACCATGAAAAAATTGCATTGAATTTTATAATATTTTGGTTCACGCTTGAAGTTTGTAGCTTGTAAATATATTTTATGCTCTTTGGATTACCAAAGAAACCATCCAAGAGAAAAATACTGAAAGGACTTTGAAATTTTTCTAGATTAGACTATATAGCCATGAAAAAATTGCATTCATAAAATTTATAATATTCGTTAAAGTTTGTAGCTTGCAAATAGGCTTTTTACACTCTTTGGATTATCAAAGAAACCATCCGCAAAGAAAATATGAAAAGGACCACATTAGTAATATAGACTTTCTCTTTGGCCCGTTTGAAGATTCGATAGCGTGAATTTTTTTTCATTGCTTTTCGAAGGAGTAGCATGTCTATCTTTTTTCTTTTCTTAAAAAAAAGAAGGGGGTAAAAATTTATTGAATCAAAGAAGTAGTACAAAGCACCAAGCATCCAACCCACAAAAACTACCAACAAACCCAGCAAAAAAAGTCCCCAAAGGAACCCAACCAAGGAACTGATTGCATATGAAAGTCTTCCATGATTATCTTTTTGATTGACAAAGACAAGTCTGATGAAAGAAGTCCCTAGTCATCAATATTCGGCCACCCCTTTGAATGCACAGAGGCTCATCTCGCTAAAAAATCAACCACTTTATTCCATTCCCTAGGAATATGACAAAAATAAAAAGCTCCAAAGAACTGCACAGATTCACAATCTATTTAATCACAACAGCCAGCTATCAATTAACACCATCAAGTCTCTACTCATTAAACATATCAACTACAATCTGTGAGTCAGATTCACAAAATTTATTTTCCAGCCCAAAGAATAACTTCTTTCAATAGCATGAAGAATCCCAAGATCATCCATGAGATTATTGGAATAATGACCCTTATAAATAGAGAAGAAAAACACCACCCCTCCAATATAGTTGTCTCTAACAATACTGCCAATCAGGATTCCCCCTAAATTCCTTGAGGAGGAGGAGGATGCCACCAACCCTCCCAATGAATCTTCTTCTTCACGTGATGAGGACCATTAGTAGCAAAGAACCCATACCTTTTATCCACCAAATTCAGATTCCTCAAAAAAAAGAAATATCACTAGGATTCACATAATGTCACTTTTATCTAAAATACTCTCCTGAATCTTATTGAAGATAGGTTTGGCCAGCATAAATTATTACACTACTTGTTTTAAGTTCATTTGAATGCTAATGATCCAAATTATAGTTTAGATTCATCAGTGGGAAACAGCAATCCTTGCAGAAAATTGTTTATTGCAGTACTTGGCGCACGTCAGATGTAAGTTTTAAATGCCTTTCAGACATAAAGACAACTTACTCACAGGTCACATACTACAGAGCATGCATCGCTTAAAAACAATCCGTGCAGAAAATGGTTTATCATAGTAATAAACGCACGTCACATGGAAGTGGACAACATATTCACAGGTACAGATGGCGTGCATTATATGAAGTGATTTTTCACGACACATATGATCATGGCCAAATTCTGTCCATCATGTAGTACCTATAATTTCTCTGTGCGACAAATGCCTACAACAAAGTGCGCTATTGATTCCTTTGAGTAGTTTGATGTACCAGTCTCGTCTCTCTATTATTGTACCAATTTGGGCCCATATGTTTCATGTTGCAGTGAGGAGTCTTTATTATTGTACGATGTAAAGACTAATAGAATCGGTCCTCTTGCTTTCGGCAGGGGCTATTCTCCCCACAAAAACGCATGTTCTAAGATGCATAACATATAAAACCATCCCTCATGCGGTGACATGATGACGGCAGCTTAAACGGGAGAAGTAGACGGACGGAAACAGTCGGACGTTTTAGACGTTATGACAAAAAAATGAGGGGGAATTTCAAAAAATTTAAAAGCGGGCGGGAGTTTTAAAAAGCCGCGTCCACAATGCAGATTGACGACTGTGAATTAGAAAACGGGGATGGAGACAGCGCATATTTTCCACTAATTGATTGTGGCCAACGGGGAGAATGTGGAGGCTGTAGCACCGGAATTCTCCTATAGCGAGTGTTTCTAGGGACGCATTTTTCATTCAAAGTGGGTATAAAACCAAGGAGAAATTCGGTGGTCAGAATGTGTTGGTTGTTGGATGTGAGAATTCTAGAATGGAAATGTCTCTTTATGTGTCATACCGCAATGCCAACCCCTCCATTGTCGTCTACAGCATTATGAACTGTGATTTTATGTTTGTTACAATGATTTTATCAAGAAGCAACAATTGTTCTAGTTTCTGATTTTTCAAGTCCATGTGTTGCCGAGAGAAATGCTTGACAGATCAACGTTTCAAGTGGCGATGTGGCTTTTCAAATAGTTGTCGCTTTTGGTGGTGGATTTGATGTTGCTTTTGGTGGCTTGGGTGATAGTGGTGATGGCCTACTATGGGCCCTCTCGAGCTCAAGAACAAGTGTGGAAAAATGCATGCGCTGGACGTTGGAACTCTCACCAAAATTAAAAACAGGCAAATCAAAATACACAGAACGTCTATTTCTCTCTTTGATTATTTGAATATCGATCACTAAATATTTGGAGGAATAGATGTCACTAACCTTATTAACTAGACCACTATTGTGCAGGCTATTCAATGCCTTTTTCAGCTCTTTTGTCAACCTTCCTAAACCTTGTAGATCGCTCCTCGCTATGGCTTGGAAACTTGAAATCTTTTTAACCTTGTTGGGCTTGACCTCTCACTTGGTTTGTTTTATATCCAATCAATTTAAACTCGTATGTATAAGTTATATGTTAAATTATACTTGGAGAACATTTGGGCTCACACTATTGACGGTTAAATTTATGTAATATTTGGATGGTCAATCTTAATGTCAATGAGATATTGTTACCCTAGCTCACATTATTTTGGTGGAGAGGTTGGGTGGCACTAGTAGAGCCCTTATAAATATCATGATTAATTTTTTATGCAAATTATTGTGTGATTTTCACCTAACAAAATATTTGAAGAATTATAATTTTGTATATTTAAAATGGATTATCACATACATTGCTTCACAAAATTAGTTTTTCTCTTATCCTACATTAATGAATTTAAAAGCCTTGGTCTGTTGTGTGCACTATTTAATCACACAAACCTTTTTTTTCCCCTCATATATTATCCAAATTAAAGTGATCACCTATACATATATGTTGGGTAATTGTGAATCAACTATGTAGAGATTTTAATATTAATTATAGGAATAACCAGTTGAGACAAATGAACAAAAAGGGCCATCCGACAAATTCATCATCAACAATTCACCAATGAAAAATTCACTGCCAAAAATTCACCATGGGAAAATTTGCCGCCATGAAAAAAATCACCACCAACAATTCACTGCCACTTATTGCAATGAATTACTGGTGATGAATTATCCTTGAGGTGAATTTGTCATTGTGGTGAAATTTTCCGCGGTGAATTGTTGATGGTGAATTTTCCGTTGGTGAATTGCTAGTGATGAATTTTTTCTAGAGCCATAAAAAGGACATGATATAATTTAAGGGAAACATAGTAAGCAATCAAAGGATCCACTCAAGAATTTCTAGAAATTGGATGGATTGTAATTATATTTATATGAGTAGTCATTTCATATAGTATGACGTATGCTTTAGATATACTATTATTAATTTATGTTGTTTTCTTCATTTATTTCTTATGTCAATGGTGATTCTTATAGGAACTTTGTTGTATGGTTATTTGGAGAATGTTTTGAGTAGCAATTTAATGTTATTTCTCAAGCCCCAATTTGGTCAAGGTTATAAAACATAGTGACAACTATGAATACCTTATAAGAAATTTGAGGTGTCAAAACATTCTTTGGTTTTTAACCTACACATTATGGCATAGGGGTTTAACCTTTACAGTACACGCTTCACAATGCACACACAACCTACTATAACAAATTGGATGCTTCAAAATACATTGTGTTTTATAACCCATAGTTTGTCATACCCAAATACACTGTGTTGAAATTTTGTTATTTCAAATGCATATGTACAAAAGCACATAATCTTTGTATTGATACAAACTTTAATGTTCAAAATTCTATTTAATATATTGTTTCATTTCTTCTCTTCAGAACATGAGTTAAATTGAATATTATTTCTAATAACTAGATAGTGGTAAAGAAGGTACAACTAACAGTTTTGTAAATGACCATTACATTAGTGAATCAACCTTCTATAGTCTTGTGTTTATCATGTGATGTGATACTACTACTTTTACTTTATAAATTCAAATGTTTTGTGGAATGAAAATGACTTCATAAAAGGTTTTACCATTTTAATATGTTTGTTTAAACTTAAAATGATTGGCAATGATAGTTTATGAATGTAAAAAAAAGGTTGATTGATAGGGATCTGGTTAGTATCAAACTTCGATTTTAGGTTGATTTGGTTGTAACAAATAAACAAGTTACCATACACATTAGTCAAATAATTAGGGATTCATTTTTCACTAAGATATTAATTGTTTCTATATCGATCTACTATTTCCCATTTATCCCTACCTTGATGAGAATTTCTTATTTCAAAAATATATTGATAAGTGACATTCTTGTCTTTAGATCATGGCCTAATGCCTATCCATCTTTATTGTACATTGTTGCACATATTTCCATGTATTTGTTATCTACTTATCTCCATTTCATCCTTGTTAACACTTATTTTCATACATTTATTCTCCACTCCAAGATCACCACATTATCATTGTAGATCATTTCCCCATGGCTCAATATTGGTCTAAGTTGATCTTGAGGAGCATAAGCATAATCCTTAAATCCCAAGAGTAAAAATTCAAGTTCCAATTTTCTTGCCTCATTCTATTGGTTGTTAGCAGCCAACATAGCACATGTTCCATGCAAGATGTTAGGAAGTTTTTATGTTTAAGGAAAATCAACTTATACTTAAACACACACACACATGTTCTCCAAAGAACACTTCAATTTTAAAAGGAAATAAAGGAATTAAAGTTGTATTGATATCATATATGATACTTACATATTTGTGAATGTTTCTTTTGATGTCTCTCATTGTAGTTAATTTAATTTGTTAGTAGGTTTGACCTAGGAGAACATATTCATCAATTGAATTAAAAAACTCCTAAATAATGTCTCTAGATACCACTTTAACATATATATCTAGAGGAAGAAGTGAGCATCTTTTAAAACACATTTTATTAGGTTAATCTCACATAACTCAAATCAATCGTATATGATATATCAAGTTCATGATAGTGATAGTTGACTTAAGAGATTCTTAAACCACTTTAAATTCTAAGACTTACACTAGATCAAAATAGATAAATTCATAATAATGATTAATTTATTTAAAATATTACAAAATTTTATCATCATCAATTCTAAAACTAAATACACCTAACCCACTCATTTAATTTTCATAAATTATTACAATTAATTATCAAAATTAACTCTATATTTTTTTCATTAACCTAATTCAAACTTATATTTTCTTTCACGCTATTATTCTTTACAACTTTGTTAAAGATTGCATATGGCTTAATAGTCAAAGGCTTGCCCACTTACTCCTCAATTATCCTTATCCCAAGCTTACTCTTGAGCAAAGAGTTAAATGTCAAATGAAATGAAAGAAACCATGTGGTATATCCTTCCTTGGTACTCTAGTTTGGTTAGAAGTCTTGAAGGCTAATCTATATCTGCAATCAGTGTTGTAATTCACATGCATCTACTTCTTTAACATTACCCCACATATCTTAACAATACAATCCAAATATTTGATATATATAAAGTGGATATTTTTTATGGTCTATGACTAACAATATTCAATCTTAAAGTACAAGTTGTAGTGTAGAAAATTGTTACCCTTAACAATTTCACATTATGTTTTGTCACCCTAATTTATTGTACATAATTAAAATACTAATTTTATAAATTATGCATTCCAAGGCCTATTTTTTACCATTTTTTGAAGGATTGGTTCAAGCATTGAATAAATGCATCGAATTATTATTTTGCTCCCGACTAAGTGTGTTTTGGAAATTTGGGCCAGATGCACAAATGGGGCCCCTTTTTATCTAGGACCCAAATTCAATTATGTTGTTGGAAACATTTTAGTATCCAAAATTCAAATTTCAAGTGTCAGCTTTTGCAATCTATTTTTTATGAAATTAGAAAAATTGCATATAAATACCTAGTCTTTTCATCATTTGAAATCTAACAAGCAATGACAAGCAATATATTGGTAAACTTATGGTCAAGAGAACTATTGAGCAAGTCAAGAGTAGCATCTCAGAGCTTTATTGCAACAATTCAAGATCCAACATCATGTCAAGTTCAATGTGTTCTCATGTTATCATGGTTTTGTGAAGGATAACATCTTTTTATAGTTCCCCAAAGAATTCAAGCATTCAAGCAAACAAGATCCAAATCCTTGAGGTGATTTATATGACTTTAGTCCTTCAAGGAAGCCATTGAAGGGTGGTGTGTTACAACACATTATGATTCCATCATTCCTCCCTTTCCATTATTATTTATCATTGACATTTTTCCATTGTGAAAATCGAAACAATTACCTGAGGTTTGACTAAGGAAAGCCCCTAAATGGCCCAACATCTCTTATTTTTGTGAATGCATAGGTTATAGGTTGAGGAGGATCAAGGAAAATTTGAAGGAAATTCATTCATTATTGCATTTGTTGTCATCAAAATTGTCGAGCATGAAAACTCACCTACAAAATTTACTAATGAAATTTCAATAATTCTAAAACTAAAAATCAGGACCTCATATCTAACATTAGAGGATTATCAAATTAGTTTTAGGACCCCCATCAAATACCCATATGGCCCCCGCACCGGAACCATCTTTAATGTAGACACAAAAATATGCCGCATTGATCTCAGGTACTTGATCCCACTCATTCACCACTATTTTGTCCTCAATCATCTCCTTTACTTTAGTAATTTAATTTTAAATATCCTTATTTGATTAAATTCATCACATTTCATCTCTAATTAAATAAAACTAATTTTATCCGATTAAGTCATCATTTCCCTCTAATTAAATAAATCAATTTTATTTAATTAGCTTCTATAGTCTCTCTTTTAATTAAATAGATCAATCTTATTTAATTAATCTCTAAAGTCATTCTATTAAATTAAATAAATTAATCTTTATTTGATTTAGTCTAACATCATCCTCTTTAATTAAATAAATCAAAATTTATTTAATTAAGTTCAAAATCATTATTCCTCCTTTACTTTCATTTATTTAAATCCCAAAATCTAAATCAAATTGTCAAATCAAATTAATCTTTCTACTCACTAAATCCAGACATCGTTGTCTTTAATCCATCAAATCCTCTAGCTTTGCAATTTTCATGAAAATAATTTTAATTGATTTATTAAATCTCCTTTTTCATTCAAAAATGCATCAATTTTGGAATATTCCTCAAGTTTGAAAAATCTGTCCAAAAGGGTTTATACATCCAACAGGGAATTAAAGGCCTCTTACATGTCCTTTTTCTTGAGCCAAGTGGCATTTAAGTCTTCTTTCATCTCCCTCCAACATGTCACTTCATCAAATTCAAAATTCAAATGCTTGCACATTGATCAAAATGTGCTCAACCCTCCTCCATTCACATCTTGACAAGTGGCATCTTGCCATTGAATAACCTTTTATCCCAAATTCATCCCTTTTGTTTATTCTTCCTTCAATCTCTTCTATAAATGGAGAGCTATTTTACTAATTTTGGATCCACAAGTTATGCATTTGAATCTACAACTTCATAGCGAAGTCACTATCTTCACATTTAGAGCTCATTTCATCCATTTTTCATCATTTTCATGATTTCATAGCTAGGTTATGTCAAATTTTCATCAACGAGCTACACATCTTCAGCATTGATCATCAAGCTTGCAAAGGAGTTGGGAAAGGGCCATTTTCCACATTAAAATGACACCAATTCCCCCATGCAATTGATAGTTTGCTTGCATTTGAATAAGATTTCATAGTTTTATTTCTCTTCTTGATGTTATTTCTTGTTCTTTGCATTTTAAATAATTTTCATGGGGAATTACAGTCTTAACTTGCATATTGAGCTAATTATTTGTTTGTTGTTTGTGTTTGTGTAGGTCTAGGATCACCATTCACACTTAGCATGTTGAATTCAACTTTTTGTGATAGGTACACATCACTTTGCCTCTCCTAGATCCATGTACAAATTACTATTTCCATCTGTTCATCTTTGGGGTATTGCATTTTCCATATTAGTTCATATAGTTCCATTAGGTTAAACATTTCAAATCATTTCCAATTCATTTATAAGACACAAAATGATTAGATC
>VDFB02032979.1:0-20264 GCA_007258455.2 Sequoia sempervirens
TGCATATCAAACCTATCAGAGGATTTAAACCTCTGTATTTCTTCATTTGTTTGACTGTGTTTTATCTTTCAATGTATCGCTTTACATCATCAACTAGGTTGATAATGGAAAGGAGAAAAGCCTTCATTATTGAGAATGTGGAACCATTTTTGCATAAAGAGGATTTCCCTCATCCATATGAATTGATGTAATGTATAAGTTCGGCTCTTTGTATCCTTATAAAGGATTTGATCCTCATGATCGATAGGAGTATTTTTACTTGAATAACACACAAATTTGAGCATGCATGATATATATCTTTGCATGTGTTATGGGATAAGATAGGATGCTAATAAGGGCCATTTCATTGGCTTGAATCTATGAAGGAATCACCCGACCCTTGAAATGGGTCAAATCCAGAGCCATCATAGTCTATTTATTTGCAACCTGAAAAGGCACAATTATGGTTGAAAATTGAGTTTCTAAGCCTTCTTGATTGAAGTAGTTGCTCAAGTATAACATCGACAAGTATGTTGATCATCGATTTCTTTATATTGTTATAATGCCTTTGAAATTTCCAAAGAGGAAAGTGTTTAGCATTTGAATATAGACATTTTGTCCTTATGTATGAATCAAAACTATTTGATTGTTTATTTTTAGAACAACAAACCAAGTAAATGACATTATTTTACCCTTAAATGTAACTGTTTAGTAGGAAACAATACTTGTTTTGTTAAAACAATGAATGTTCATATGTAACCAACTTGTTTAATGACTATTTAGTATGCAAAAACTTACTTTATAACTGTTTAGTAGGAAATAGTACTTATTTTGTTAAAACAATGAATGTTCATATGTAAACAACTTGTTTAATGACTATTTAGTATGTAAACAACTTACTTTATGATTGTTTAGTAGGAAATAGTACTTGTTTTGTTAAAGCAATGAATGTTCGTATGGAAACAACAATGTTAGAATTTAACAGTAAGTGAGAAACTGTTGTCTTAGACTTGCTTGGAATATTCATTTTGACTATGAAATGTCAATTAGAATACTATTTGAAGATTGCAATATGAATAATGATTATTTCAGAATGTATGCACAAACTTTAACATTAGTAGGCATATATATGTGTATGCACATAAACTTTGTCTATGTACATACACATACTTGTGACATGCCTTCTTTTGTTTTTTAGTACATTTTAAAAAGGAAAATGCTTAAGATGTTAAGTAGAAAAGGTCATAAGAATGATATGACTGATCGTTGAAATACTCTGTGAAAATAGAATCTGAATTCTATTTGGAGTATATATTTGTATTATGATCCTTCTTTTGAAGACTTGTGTGAAAGAATATTTAAAATACTAGAACAAAACAGTGATACCTTAGTTGGGTAAAAGCAAGAAGTTGGGTACACGAAGAGGGGAAATTTCAGGCAAAAAAAAGTTTCGCAGGAAACGCGTACGCACTATGGATCAGGTACCCGAGCCTAGATCCGAACACGTACGTGTTCATATTTGGGTACGCAAACCGAAAACGCGTACGCATTTCTCGAAAGTTTTTTTTTTTTTTTTAATAAGTGACTGTATTTCATTTTTCACCATTCTAATCTGCGTCAGAGAGGAACAAAGGAGATCGCGTACGCGTTTCAAAGGCCTTCATTGAACAAAAATTTAACTGCCACCTCCTCCCATCGACACAACCGACCTCATCAACCTCCAAGTTGGTTGAATTCTTCATTATTTTTTTTGCTTTATATATTTTTTTTGTTTTGTAATTAGTATTCAGTTTTTGTTTGTTTAGTGTGTTTTAGTTCAATGTTTTATTGTTTTTAATTGCATTTAAAAAACCAAAAATGTCAACGAAACAAAGAAATTTAAATTGTAAATTGAAAACCATAAAAACTAAACCTAAATTGGACACATTTAACTTAGAAATTTCAAAACCTTAGAAACCCTAGGTTACACAATTTACATAGGTCCCTAAAAACTAATTTACACAGGTTAATCCTTGGACCTAAATCCTAAAACGTAAACCTAAAACCCTATTTAACCTAATTTACGTAAACTTAAAATGAGCTATTTACCCTAAAACGTAAACCTAAAACCCTAAATTAGGGCTCCTCAAGGAGGTTTAGATTACATTTTATATTTGACATAACCTTCTTTGTATGATTTTTACTCTCACTCATGGTTCTTAGTTTATTTAGGGTGGAAGTGATGAAAAGTTCAATATTAGGGGCATGTGATATAATAGAAGAGGTAAAATAAGGATGTGTAGTAATATTTAATGACATAACATGTAGGGAGGGATCACAAATTATAGTCCATAGGTTAGGTACACTTTGGTATGTCATTGGTGATCCACACAACTACCAATGAAATTCATAATTGACTAATAAAGGAGGTACAAAAAATCAATGCATAGATCTATATATTAACCAACAAATTGATTTAATTATAATATGTTCACATTTAATATAAATTTCATAGCTAATTTTATCTCAGAAAATTTCATGATTGTATAATTTAACTTGAGAAAGTGTACCAATGAAGTAAAATAATGTGCCTCATGTGAAACTATGTGCTTGATTTAATAAGTTCATATATCATGATGCTAGTTGATATGAGCATGTAATCACTCTATATATCAATGTTGTTAGCTTATATAGTGTATGATGTATTCTCTTAAAAAAACATAGAAATGCAAGTCATACTTGTTAATAGATAGACTATGTGCAATATGGATAGAGCTAGACACATAAATGTTATTAAATCAAATAAATATTAAAATGTGAAGCATGAATGATTTCTACCCATTTCTCTTATTTGGTTGAGATCCTTTGTGAATTATGTAAGGATGCATTATGATCATATTTAAGCCTTAATTTATAGGATGTTATTCATAAGATCTATAGATTGTGTGTAATCTAATTCCTATTTTAACTCTCATGTGTTGTGGCATTGTTCTAGATTACAAAAAAAAAATGTTGTACTTTCTCTAAACTAGTGTATCAAAGCTAACTTGTAGCATGAACATTTCAATTTGGAAAATTCAAATTACTTTTTTGAGAAACTTGATAGATGATTCATAAATGCAAGTCAATTCTATAACCAAAGGTTTATTTCTAAGATTATTTATTTATTGAATTGATCAATTGATTCCTCACTTAGTGGCAGTTAGGTTCTCTTTTTGAAAACCCATGCATGTCTAGAATTTAGATAAATATTCAAAGGAAGAGATATAAATATTCAAAGGAAGAGTCTATACCATAGAAAAGTTTCAAAAAATATATGATTACAAAAAAAATTGGGTCTAAATCACTTTAGATCTCCTCTTCCTTTTTAAATCATCCAAGGGTGCTTAGAGGTCCAAATAGGTTCAAAATACATCATAACTCAACAACTTACTTATAATTGAAATCTAAAATTCATAATTGTTGATATATTGAAGCTATTCCTAGAATGTCACATATTTTATTCAAAGCACTAAGTTTAGGTGTTAGGGTTTCTCATTTACTTGTAAAAATCTATTTATGTGTCTTCTATATGTTTTCATGTCATCAAATCTCTAAATCTAAACCCTAAACCCTAATTTAGCATTCATTTTGTTGTAGGACCTTAAAATGAAATTTGGTTGCCTTAGGCAACTCCATCAAATTTTATTCCCTTAAGCCATGGAACATTTTTTCCTAGTCCACCTTACTAGACATAGATCCTCTTAAGCCATCCTATCACCATAAATCATAAATCGATGTCTTAAGGGGTCCTAATATGATATTTCTTAAGGGGATCAAAGAAGTTCTCAAAATTTGGTGAATAGAGATCAAGCTCATCTTTGTTTATTTTGTACATTGCAATTAGGTCACTAGCATATATCTATGTGTCCCTTTGAATGTATTCTATTAATTTTTCATTCTATGTGTCCCTTTGAATGTATTCTATTAATTTCCTCTTAACTACTTTGTCCCACTATAGAGATCTTGTGTCTCTTATCATGAAATTTGAAAATTTAGATAAATCAATTTATGTCCTCGGATTTAATTAAATTTTGTCATACTTGATTAATACATCTATTCATTTTGTTGTAGGACCTTAAAATGAAATTTGGTTGTCTTAGGCAACTCCACCAAATTTTATTCCCTTAAGCCATGGACCATTTTGTCCTAGGACCTTACTACACATAGATCCCCTTCAACCATCCTATACCCTAAATCGTAAATCAATGTCTTAAGGGGGAATTTGACATTTCTTAAGGGGATCAATTTGGTGAATAGAGCTTGGGAACTCATCTTTTTTTATATTTTGTACATTGCAATTAGGTCACGAGCATATATTTATGTGTCCCTTTCAATGTCTTCTATTAATTTTTCATTCTTATCTTTAGTATTATTTGAAAATAATGAATGAGATTAAATAAATTTTAATAAAACCCCATAATTTCATTTCTACCCTTCTTATTAACAACCCCACACTGGACTCAATTTAATGTGTGTACATGCTATGAATTTTTAATGTTATGGATTTTATAATGTTATAAATTGAATGGTCTTCAAATGAAATATATTTTGAATTTGTGCATGTTCAATGTGATTTTTAAATAACTTTCAAATTGTGTCATTTATTTAATTAGTTTGTTGATATATATATTTTTAATTTTTTAACATGCAGTTGCCATATCATTGCTCACATGGATCCAATGTTTAATTTAGAGGATTTTATGCCCAATCAAGAAATTCCTATAGATCCCATACATCCCAATCCACCACATGAACAAAACCCTAGCACACCTCCACATTCTCCACCGCCTAACCCCCCACCCCCTCCTATATTTGATGAAGATCAATTAAGAGAGAATATCTGAGCAAACCTCATTGTCATTCAAGGAAATATAGATCTCATAAAAAATGAGCCTAGAGTCCCTCCCCATCTCGCACGGTTTGCATCTACGATGCAAACTATTGTCGATTTTGTTTGATCTATTGATGCATACCTAGTTAGGTTCCATCAATGGAGAGAAGAGAGGAGACAATTCTATGTGGATGGATTGTCATATAAAGAAATCAATGACCTTAAAATTACCAAACAAGCCATGTGCCAATATTTTATTAACCCCCAAACAAACCAACCCATTCCACCCACGAAAAAATGAATTTCAATTTTATGGTGTAGGCACCCATAGATAGCCGCACATTTTTGGGATAGATGGTGGATGGTGTTTGATAGTCCACCACATGGAAATAGTGAGGTGCCCTTATACTTTTTGAGAAAGTTATGGGTTGAGTTTGAGTTGGGTAAAAAATCCAACTATTTTGATATGAGGTCATTTTAGGGAGTTGGGCATGTCATGCCCCAACATAGACTAGGAGCACATGTCGATCCTCAGTGACGTGTTCCAATTGCTCTTATTGTTCCTCTTCCTTCTCCTAGTGTTCCCGCTGCATTTCAGCAGCAGACCATGTTATCGACATTAGGAGAATTGAGTTCACTTTCAGGACATCTCACTCAGCAGACTACACACATGGCCACTGAAGTGGCCAATAGAGAGCATGGAGGCTCGAGCTATAGGGATGCTCAGACATCCACTTCAGGTGACGCACATGCATCTGGGATGGGGTCATACCTGAATTCACTATATTTTGAGGATCGTCCTACATAGGTATGTTCATCTTTTGAACTTAAATTTAATTCAAGTTTGAAATATGAAAAACTCATGTAAATAATAACATCAAATTATATATATAATATAATATTAATTCAATAAGTGTTTGGTGTAGATGCATGATCACATGATGCCTGAAACTCAATATGATCATCGTGTGCATATGTCGAGTGCTGTAGATCTGGGTTCACCTTTTGGACAGGTACTTGAACCAATATATATTAAATAATGTGTGTGGATATATATCTAATTTAATTTGAATTTTTACACATGTGAATTGATATATTATATCTAGATGCAGGGAGGTCATACAATACCTAGTACTGACCAACCACAAGTTACAGTGGTGAGCGCTCCTGAGACATCATCAACTCAGGTGCATGCTTTCAAAAGTTTGTTAAGTTTAAATTAAATAGACATCATAGATCTAATTTAATTTTTTCATTTACATACACATGTGTCAATGACCTATACGAACTGTTGTACATCTATATGCAGGAATTTTATGAGATACCCATGGCAGGCCGTGCACCTGAGACATCATTGGCATTTATGCATGGGCAATCTCAGGTGCGTGATCATGAGGTCATATCATTCGAGGTTGTAAACTTTACTTTAAATCTTCTCTACAATTTTTACAGACCTTTTAAATATATATATATTTGAGGTTTTCACATATTGTTTGCTTTATATTAATATGCAGGATATAGTAGATCAGGAATTTGCATCTTCTCAAGTGATAGTTATGCTACCCGTTGAAGAAAATGTGCCAGTTACAGATTCACATGATCATATGGTAATTTATGCATACTAGAAATCATTTTTACTATATTTACTAGATATTTAATTAAATTTATTTTTATCTAAAAGTTTATATTTTCAAGTTTAAATATGTTTAATTATATCAAAATTTCTAAATAAATTTAAATCTAATTTCAAGTTTTTTGTACTCTTTTACAGCATGATGTGGGTACATCTGGTCAACATGGAACAAAGAGGAGACTTGATTTGACCGATCAGCCTGAAAGTTAGATGGTTTTATATATTTTATGGACTATAGATCTCTAGTTTTATTTAAATATATGTGTTGGGCTTGACATATAAATTTTATGGACTATCTATCTCTAGTTTTACTTTGAACATGTTATCATATTTGTGTTTATTTATATCAGTTGACTTTAATATGATGATTATATATGTAGTCAATTATGATATCTTGTTATGTTCATTTTCATGATTATATGCACTCATACATTGGACTATTTATATTTTATCTAATTTTCAAGTATTACATGCACTATATAAATTATTATCTAGAATCAAATTTAATATATATATAATTTATCACATGGTTAGGTGACAAATTAAAACATTCCTTAAATATTTTAGATCATATTCATAATAAATTAAGGGTAGGTAATTTTAACTATTTTCCAATTAGATAGCAAATATTTGAATCAATAAACAAAAAAATATCTCCTTGTATGTATAAAATGTATAATCTATACAATTGAATAATTATATAAAATGTGGTAAATACAAGACATGAAATGTATAATCTATAAAATTGGAACAAGATATTTAAAAAGTGACATTGAACAAACATATATAATGTATATCAAGATGTTTATTACAACTATATAATATGATGAAATATAAATGTGCATGTAGATACAATTAAAACTTATAAACTTTTAGGTGAAGACCAAAATTTGATATTTACATAGTCTCTTGATAAAATAATTTTTCAGTTCAACAATCACTTCGTAGATCGACTTGATGAGAACCTGCAAAAAAATTAATGTAAGTAACTACAATTTTTATGAGTCATTTAAGAAAAAATTCATCTTGAGAAAATAATAGTAAATAGTAAGAACCCATACACAAATTCAAAAGATGTTGCCATAGGATGGATTAAAGGGGACCTAAGAGGATATGTGGGATCTAGTCAGTCTCTCTGATGTCTGGCTTAAAGAGGGATGTAAGAGGGTGGATTAAGGGGAGTTGATAGAATGGATTAAAGGGATGTAAGATAGTGGATTAAGGGGATGCATGTCATGAACCTTACAATATGGATTAACAGGCCCTAAGAGGATGGCTTAAGGGGAATTATGAGAGTGACTTAAGGAATGCAAGATTATGGATTATGGAGATGTAAGAGGATATGACTTAAGGGTCCTTTAAGAGGATGGCTTAAGGTTATGCAAGAGGGTGGATTAAGGGGAGTTGATAGAATGACTTGAAGGGATGCAAGAGGGTGGATTAAGGGGAATTATGATAGTCCTTTAAGAGGATGGCTTAAGGGGATGTAAGAGGGTAGATTAAGGGGAGTTGATAAAATGACTCAAAGGGATGTAAGAGAGTGGATTAAGGGGATACAAGAGGGTGGATTAAGGGGATGTAGAAGGGTGGATTAAGGGGAGTTGATAGAATGGATTAAAGGGATGTAAGATAGTGGATTAAGGGGATGCATGTCATGAACCTTACGATATGGATTAAGAGGCCCTAAGAGGATGGCTTAAGGGGAATTATGAGAGTGACTTAAGGAATGCAAGATTATGGATTACGAGGATGTAAGAGGATATGACTTAAGGGTCCTTTAAGAGGATGGCTTAAGGGGATGCAAGAGGGTGGATTAAGGGGAGTTGAGATAATGAATTTATACTATCAATTAAATGTATCTAGAACTATATATAGTTACCTATCTCTAGATTCAAATTCCATTGTAATATATGTGCATCTCCTTTCTTTTTTGTAAAGCATCTAATTTTGGGAGACCTGAAACAAAAAATGATATAAAACTTTAATTAGGAAATGATTAAATACAAATGTATATATCAATTAGCTATATAAACAACTAGATATACTTACCAATATTTATTTACTCTGTTGTACCATTTGCATCCTCTCTTTTTTTTAATGCATCTATGATTGTCTCATGATCATCCATTGAAAGTGTCTATAAAACTTTATTAGCAAGCCTCCCTTGATATCTAACTAGCTTTATATTGGTTGCCAAAATCAAATGTGAATAATGTATAATCTTCTTGTGTCTTTCATAATCTTTAAATGCAGGCAAGCCATTTTTTCTCATCAAATATTTTCGAAGCTAGGTGCCAACAACAACCATTGAACCAGTTGAATACTCAAAGTTGTCATCATCCACTCTAGGACGTGTGAACTTATGTTTTCTCTCAACACATCTAGCCAACCAGTAATCTGTCTCCTCTTCATTCCCCTCAGGTGCAACAACAACATACACATGTCCTGCAAAAATAAATACAAAATTCAATAAAGAGTGACTTATATTTAATTCACATATAAACATGCATACATACAAAATTCAACTCAATAAATAATTTACCTTCTTGTACAAGATCTGAAACACGATCATAATCATCTGATGCGAACACTTGATTATCTTCAATTATCGTTCCATGTTGAACATTTGTCAATGTAGGTGTTAAGGCTCTTTGTTGCCATTGTTCGACCCATTCTGTATTTTCACATGCCTCCCAATCACCTACAATACAAAATTGAAAAAAGCATGCCAACTCCCTTGTCCATATTGTCCATGTGTTTGCATTTGAACTCTTAAACAAATGCCATTTTCTAGATCCATTAATTGTTTCACAATATTGTCAAGAAAAAATATCATTTTCTTCAACTAACCAAAAGAAGCATCAAATTATTGAGCTCTCACTTGTTCTTGTAGATAATTTGGTATTGCACTAATCTACAATTGCACGTGCATCTCTAAATTTTGCAGCATCCTCAAATTTTAATTGCTCTCTAGCAAGAGCTCTTTTCACACATGCACCTACTCCATCGTGTTCTCCCTTACCATGACTAGCTTCAAAAAAACTCCATATGTGTTGGATATTATTTTCCTTATGAACTCTACATAACCAATAAAACATTTTAGCATTTTTGAATTGACCCGTGCAATTATCTGACTATATGAGATGTTTTAGCATTTGAATTCCTCTCTCTTTTAAATTTTTATAAAATATATCAAAACAATATTGTACAAACTTAGATGAATGTAATCGATTATCACTTACATAAAAATGGTACTCTCTCAAAATTATTCTATTATCTTCTATACTATCTTCTGCATGTCTATAAACAATGTGAACAAATATAGCTACTTGCATTGAATTATAATACTGTGATTGAATTTCTTCTTGTGGAGCAAGAGTATAATTTTCAGCAAAATCAACAACTGACAATATAGTTCCAATTGGGAATGTGTTTTTACATAAACGAAATTGATTATCAAGCCAATGAGCATTATGCAAGTGTTGAACATATTTAGGTACAAACTTATCTTTAAATTCATTAATAAAAGCATGCACACTAACTTTTTCCACAATTAGCTCAACACATTTTCCAATTTTTCCATCTTTTAAAGAATACTCAACATTTTTAATATTTTTTACATCCACTAATTGTTGTCCAAATTCATCTAAACTACTTCCATGCATACATTCTCATAATAATGAAAAGTTACCACATCTATTGCATTCTCCAGAAATGCATGCTTTTAAAAAAAACGAGTTTCCATTTAAAGAGGGATCACAAAACAAACCTGCTATAAAATCTTTGATTCTTTCAAGTGGCATATTAATGCCACAAATGTCCTGCATAATTTTGTTAGCATGCAAAGTGCATTGTATATATTGAAATATATCATAATAATAATGAAATTGTACATGAGTCTTACAACAACAAGAGATTCATTGCTTATTAATTCTAACATACCAAGGTTTACACTTTTCGAATGATCGTTGACTTATGTTAATATTCAATGGTAAGATTGAAGCATCTAATTTTTTTTTTATATAATTCAGTTTGAGTCATATCTAAGAGATGCTTTGGATGAGGTTCACGAATTTTGGAACCCACCCTTAATTTTAAGACATCTCTAATGTTAGGTGATACTCTTGTATTATGGTGCCAAAATTTATCGATTAAAGATTTAATTTCATTAGTTAATTTCATGTATGATCTTGGGAGTCTACCACTAAAACTCCAACATTGATTAATAGGATCCTTTTCAATACTTTCTCTTCTTTTAGCAGCTCTTATCAAAGTTCTAGGATTTACTTGTAAACATTAACTAATCTTACTTAACATTCTTCTATTTGAAGTTGTTTTATTAACTAGAGCAATTGTTATTGCACGACGAGCTGCATTATTATCTTTCAATCAACTTTTCTTACCAATAACATCAATAACATTAGCAACACTAGATATGACTTGTTCTACTGAATCATCTTTCTTTTTTGATTTTACAAAAACACCTAATTTTTTCATCACTTTTCTCATTTTCAACATTCTCATCAATTGCACCATAAGTTGACATTGGAATCCTAATTTCTTTCTATAAAAAATATTTTATATATTTTATTTCCATAATTTCTAATTTGTCTCGAAGAAACTTTACCATAAAGGTTATCTAGCACATCTGTTTCAATTGTAAAAAAAACATTTTCACCTTCATCCATAGAAGGAGTTTCATTTTCATTCACACAAGGGGTTTCATTTTCATTTTCAAATGTAAAAGGGATTTCATTCTCATTTTCATCAATATGAGGGATTTCATTCTCATTTTCATCAATATTAGGGATTTCATTCTCATTTGCATTCTCATACGATATAATTTCATCATTTTTTTGTTTTTGCATTGTTTTAACCCTAATATTATTGATCTCATCAATGGTGTATCCAACTTCATCTAAACAAACAATATCAATATTATCAAAACTTGGTTTTGAACACATACCTGGATAGATTATTTGAATAGGTGCATTTTCCATATCATTGGGAGATGGATTTGAAGACATACCCAAAGTTTTTTACATATCATTCAAAGTTGAAGTTGAAGGCATAGTTGGGTTTGTCTCCGTAATTGCATTTTCTTCCATATTCACCATCTCCACATTTGCATCATTTACATTCATTTCATTATTCACAACTTCCTCTTGAATATTCTTGGAACTAGATGCTTCCAAATCTTTCATTTGACGAATCCTTTCTCTCATTTCCCTTTGTCGTTTTGCCTCCTTATCTTTATTTGCTTGAATTTCTTCGGGTGTCATTAACTTTCTACATTATTATTTTTTGTTTTTTCTTTTCACCCATGTTTACCAAACCCTTTTTGATAACAAAAAAAATAATTCAAAAAACCTATTTTCAAATTGCCACCTCCTTCAAATATTCAAATTAAACTATGTGTATTGTGAGATGTTTTTCACCATAAAATGCATTTTAAAATATCCTTAGATGCATTCAAAGATTCTATTTTTCAAAAATCTTTTTTCTAAAATGTTTATTTAGCGGGTTCCTTTGAAAATTCAACTGTCTCTTCCAACAATTTGGATAAAATTTTACCACACGGAATAAAATTTGCAATAATGAGAAAATGACACTTTGGTTTAAAGTCTTTGCGAGAAAAAGAATGTTGTAGGAAAATGGAGTAGAACTGCTTCGTGTTTTCAGTGGGAAAAATGAACATGCCAAACATTACATTATGAAGCGCGTGCGCGTGTGCAGGAACACATCAATTTCTCGAAAATAACATCTTAGCAATGCAACTGCCCAGCGGATAAAATAGATGGCGGTATGTCGTTATGAGCGTCGCGTTTCATTTTAAATAAGCGATGGTTTTGTGGCGTCGCTCTTCAGAGTTTAGGATTCCACACCACATCCAACCTTTGTTTTAGGCTTGGAAAAGGCTTGGCAATCCAAGCCTTAGCCTTTGACCTGCAACTAAAAAACCAAGGCAGATTGAAGAAGAATGTCCAACTTTGACAACATGGCTGATGGACTTCTTTTCTGAATCAATCTATAAAATTAAAACCCATTACAAAAAAAATGTCTACTTTCCAAATATAT
This sequence comes from Sequoia sempervirens, assembly GCA_007258455.2. Taxonomy (NCBI): domain Eukaryota; kingdom Viridiplantae; phylum Streptophyta; class Pinopsida; order Cupressales; family Cupressaceae; genus Sequoia; species Sequoia sempervirens. Next base: position 12,543 of record VDFB02032979.1, read on the forward strand.
AATTTTTATTAATATAGGCTGGATTATGTTTTGCTATTTTTTTAATTCAGTTTCTAAAGCAAGCCAGGTCGCCAAGCGAAATCATGGATTTTTGTTTTTAATAATTTTTTTGGGTTTAAGTTTTTTTGTAAGAGATTTTTTTATATGGGATCAAAATTCAGAAAATTCTCTACACAATGAAAAAAGAGAGTCCAAAATGTTTAGTTTAGGTCCCAATTATCTTTGTCCGGAGTACCGTTGATTTTTGCATGGAACAGAAATTTAAATACCAATTTAATAAAAAATATATTCGCTTCAAAATGGCAGAAATTCAAACCCAAAATTCATGAAATAACTTTACAAGACAGAAAAATACTTTTATTTGATTTAGAAAGTCATTCGATATTTTGATGCTTAAGTATTGTAAAGAAACAAAGGACTTTTAAAAGTGGTTTTTATAGATCCTTGTCAAGGTTGTTTCTGTCTGGTGTTTGAATGAATTTGTATGTTTGGAAGCCCCAGTTTAAGTACTGGTTACCATATTACATTTTTAAGATTCATTGTGTAAGTGCCTCAAATTTTCAGTCCAAGTGTGACAAATTCTGAAAAATAGTAAAAACAATTGCACTTTTTGAACTTTTTGTGTACCCAACTACTTGCATCAGCCCAGTTGACTAGAGCGCCTATGGGTAGTTGCTGCTAGAAGGTAGATAGTTGTTATATTAGAAAGTTACCTTTTGGGATGGGTTCCAAAATGGAGTTCAAAGAGTATAGGTTTGCTTTACCAGAACCTATTGTTTGTTGTTGTTGCAACACACCTATTATGTTTGGCCAAGCAATATGGTTCATTATATGTGTATGAATGAACTCTATGATTTCACTCTTTGTCATTCCTAGCATAGATCTTGCACTTTCTTTTCTAATTGTATATAGAAATTGCATGTTGATGTATGGGCACACACCAGATTCCACCTTACAAGTTCTCTTGCTAAAACTTTTGTGCAAGGTCGAGCATTCTTCAAGTTGGAAGAATATCAGGGAAGCGTAAGCTTCATAGTTTGGCGGTAAAGCACTTCAACCATGTTCTCGTCCACTAGTGGAGGCAAGCAATGAAGAGAACCTTAGTTGTTCCCAGACTATTAAAAGTTTATAATGTAACTTGATGTAATTCATTCATGTACTTGATGAGAAATGTACTATGTAATGACATCATGGCCTTAGGTGCCAAGTAAAATTTGATATTGTAATTTGACTTTTGAAGTGAATATAAGAATCTTTGACTCATTTAAATGGACATGTGTAGCTATGATTGAATTTAGCCACTAGTTATGTCTTTTTAATTATTAGTATATTGATGAGTCATTTACAATAATAATATTTACACAATAATTTAGGAATGGGTTACTACATTTGGTAGTAGAGCTTAGGGTTCAACTCTAGGCCTTTTGAGTCTACCATAGTTGACTAGGGTAGTTGACCCTTGACCCAAAATTGGAAGTCCTGAGAATTGATCAAACCTAAATTGAATGTAGGAATGGGAAGGTCAAAGGCAAGAGGAAAGGGAAAATTGTTAGAACCCCACGTAAAAATGACATAAAGGAAGGAAACACCAAGACGAAGGTTCCATCAGAAATTCCTGATGATGAAACTCTTGCTCAAGCTCTTATGTGACTCAAGCTAGAGAAAGGCTTGAAGATTGAGGAGAGGGGAACACCTAAGATCAAAAAGCCTTCCACAATCCTTGATTGGCCTCTAGGGTGTGAACCCAATGCACCCTTGTTGACTAAGGAGGAAAAGGAAAGCCTACATGCTCAACCATCTTATTATGTAAAGTTTGATGTAAACTCAGATGATGACCCAGAGAAATGTCCTCTTAATGATACCAAGAAATTAGAATGATGTAACTAGAAGTCTATTGTAAATAAGGGTCTATTGACTCACCTTAAATATAAATAAAATTAAATGATATTTTGGTGTGTCCAATGAGAGACACTAAAACGTGTGTATCTTGCATGAATGTGTATGTCTTCTATGTTGAAGGATATATGCATATGAAAATAATGTGATGTAGCATAAGAACGTTTATTCGAAGAACCTTGTGTTGACATGTGATGAACATGACTGTGTTGTAAGATAAGTGTGAGATGTCATGGTGACCACCAGGAAAGACGGGGGTGGTAGTGGTTTTGATAACGAACCAAACAAGAGACTTGAACAAATTCTAGAGCTTCTGAATCAGTAAGAGTCTCACATGGATCACATAGAGCAAGAAGTCTGAGTGGAATGTGAGGACTAGAACAATAGGAATGCAAAAGGAAATCAAGGAGACAGTGGGCTAGGGGCAGGTCCATGAGAGAAAATTGAGGAAGAGCTTGGGAAAGACCTCAAAAGAGTAACACCACCCAAGTTCAATGGTAAGGCTATTAGAACAGGAGCTGAAGCTTGGATTATAGAAATGGAAAAATATTTTGGTCTTTGAAACCTTTTTGAATAGACTAAGGTGGCATGGGCTACATATCAACTCTCAGGTGAAGCAACAACATGGTGGGATAAGGAGAAGTTGGAATGAAACCTACAACTTATTGAGATCACTTGGGAAATATTCCTCCAAGCTTTCAGGAAGAGATGGTTACTGTAGCTTTTCTTTGATAAGAAAGTGACGAAATTTCAAAACTTAAACTAGGGAAATATGACTATGATTTAGTATTGGGAAAAGTTCACTAACCTGTTGAAGTACGTGCCTCAATATCAGGGGGATGAATGGTTTCATATCCAGAAACTCATAATGGGACTCAGACCCCACATAGGAGCTAAGGTGGATATTCATGAACCTCAGACCATGAATGAAGTCTTCCAAAAGGCCACCAAATAGGAACAAAAGTTGTAGCAGTTATCAATTCTTCGTAGTGATTTAAGTTCTAAGTCTCGTTATGGGAAAAAAAAATTCATAAAGGAGACAAAGCCATCAGATTCATAATCTCAAGAGGGGAAGTGAATCATAGGAGAAGGATGAAGATGGTAATGGTGGGAAGAACAAGAAAGCAAACAAGGGTAAGGGCAAGGATGACCATAAGTAGAAGGGATTTACAGAGGACAATCTAGGAGGTCGCAAAGGGCCTCGTGATGGATGTTATACTTGTGGAGGCAACCATTATGCCTCAAAATGACCTTAGTGGTCGAAGTTGCAGAAGGAAGGAAGCTACCAGTAGACTCACTAGATCCACATTGCAGTGGATAATAGGTAGGAAGAATATTAGGCTTTGACAATTCAGCTAACAGGTAAGCTCTATAGCCAATCTATCTCTATCTTAATTGATACTAGAGCTACTAAATGTTTTATAGATCCTAGAATAATATCCAAGATACCCATTAGACCTGGGTAGATGGAAAACTCTTGGACAGTCCAGTATGGTAATCAAGTAAAGCGGAGGGTAGATACATGTCTCTTTTGCAGTGAGTTAGAACTTCCAACTTTCCAAACTCAGGTCAACTTGTATGTGGCACCCTTAGGCTCATATGATGTAATTTTGAGAATAAATTGGTTATTTGAGCATAAAGCTTTAGTGAAATGTGAGGATAAGGTGGTCAACTGTCTAGACGATTATAGAAACCCAGTCGAGGTTTGTGGGATGCAAATATCCTTAGAGCTTAGACAAATTTATGCAATGCAGCTCAAGAAGGCTCATCGAAAGGGGTGTGCAATTTACACAGTGCACATTAGTAATCTAGACAACAAGGAGGCATATTTAGATGATTATCTTATTCTCAAGGAGTTCTATGACGTATTCCCTGATGAACTTATAGAATTGCCTGCGAAGTGGGAATTCAATTTTTCCATCGACCTAGTTCCAAGAGCTGAGCCTCAATCTAAGGCACCTTATCAGATGACCACCACATAACTCTATGAGTTGAAGGCCCAACTAATGGAGTTGTTGGACAAGGGACTCATAAGACCAAGTGTGTCTCCTTGGGGAGTGTTGGTTATTTTTGTGAAAAAGAAAGATGGAACTTTGGTTTTGTGTATAGATTATCGAATGTTGAACAAGGTTACCATCAAGAACTGGTATCCACTTTCAATGATTGATGAATTGTTTGATCAAATGAAGGGAGCAATGGTGTTCTCCAAAGTTGATCTCAGGTCAGGGTAACATCAATTGAGGATTAAGGAAGAAGATATTCTATAGACTACATTTAGAACTTGGTATGGACATTATGAGTTCATAGTGGTACCTTTTGGATTAATTAATGCACCAACAACCTTTGTGAACCTTATGAATAGTGTATTCAGAGATTGCTTGGATGAATTTGTCTTGATTTTTATTGATGACATCTTGGTCTATTGAAAGACTATTAAAGAGCATGATAAACATTTGAGGATAGTTTTTTAGCGATTAAGAGAAAGGAAAATCTTTGGGAAGCTATCCAAGTGTTCATTCTATCAGGACAAAGTGCACTATTTGGGCCATATCATTTCAGTGGAAGGAGTTTCCATAGACCTCAAAAATACCAAGGCAATCGTAGAATGGCCAATGCCTCAGAATGTGTCGAAAGTCCGTAGCTTCATGGGCCTTGCAAGATACTATAGGAAGTTTGTGCAAGGGTTCTCCCAGATTGCATCTCCTATTACTGATGAGGGCGTAGCCCGAGACTTAGAAAATAACCCACAAACAAAAGAATAATTTTATTATTCAGAAAATGGAGCTTCTTACATGCAGAGGATCTCAAATCCCCAAGTTCTACAACACATGCAAGTTACAGAAAGCTACAGAATCACCCTTCCTTAATGTCTGCGAGCTTGTCCAAAAGTTACCCAAGAATTAAAACCTGCCCATAAATGAGAGCTCCTCTTTGGTTTGGGCAAAACAACATTCAAATTTGAGTTTAGGCGGTTTGGCGCCGAAAAATTACAACTTGAAGTTCAAATTTCAAAAGAACATTTGCAATTGTATCTTCTAGAAAGTGCGCCAACTTCTCGGGGCCATAACTTTTGATCCGGGACTCCGATTTGTGAACCGTTTGAACCGTTGGAAAGGCCTTGAAGTCAATAACACACTCAAAATTTGCTACGCTAATTTTGGAAAGTTTCGGGGCCGTTCCGGGAACTCTAAGTGCCTCAAATCTAACTCGGAAGATTTTAGGTGTAAATCTGGGAAACTAAAACTCCAATATCTTTCAACCTAGGATAAAAAATAAAAACATAAATTGGGAATTTCATTTAATGAAAAAGGGTATCCAAAAGTAAAGCATCTAAAATTGAGAAACTTGGAAATTTTAGCTATTTTAGATTGATGCAGATTGCCCGCACACTAGATGCTCTTGCATGGGACACCCAAAGGCCAATTTGAGAAGTGACCCGTCACATCTCGGATGGTGGAGAAAACCCAAGCGGTTGACCTCGCCAGAGCAACGGATGAATCTTCAATAGGCCTTCACTTCCATTTCACGGATATTCGCTGTCACTTTATTCCGCGGTGCTCCTTCCACATGACTATGCAGTTTCTTCAATCCTCCTCCTTTTCTGAAGTAGTGCGAAATCCCACCTTTGTTCCATCATTGGTACTTCCTCATTGCCACCTTCATGATACTCTGTCAAATCTGAAATGTTGAACATAGAAATGTTGAATCCCATCAGGAAACTCTACCTCGCATATGCATTCCTTGAATCATGCCTCTTCACAATTTTACAAGGACTGAACTTCTTCATCTCCAATTTGTTATAGGTTCCCGCTGGAAACCTTTCTTTCCGCAAGTGGACCATCACTTCATCACCAATTTGAAACTCCTTATATCTCCTCTTCTGATCTTCCTTAGCCTTATACTGCATATTCATCTTTTTAATATGTTCTCTTACCTTCTCATGTATATCCTTGATGTGAATTTACTTGCCAAAAGATCTTTGAAGCCCGGTACTTATTTTTTTCTTGTCTTGGTCCATCTTCCTCAATTCTGGAGCTGTTCTGGGGCTACCTCCATACACAATCTGGAACGGTGATCTACTGGTGCTTCTATTGACAAAATTGTTGTAAGAAAATTTTGTCTGGGGTAAGATCAAGTCCCATTCCTTGGGTTTATCTCCTACCAAACATCTCAATAGGTTACCCAGACTCCTATTAACAACCTATGTCTGCATCTGTTTGTGGATGGTGTGCAGAACTGAACTTTAACTCTGTCTTCAGCTTCTTCCACAAGGTCCTCCAAAAGTACCCCACAAATTTGGTGTCACGATCTGAAACAATACTCTTTGGCATACCATGTAGCCTCACCACCTCTTTGAAGAACAAGTCAATAATGTGGACTGCATCATGGGTCTTCTGACATGGAATGAATGTGCCATCTTTGAAAACCTATCAACCACCACAAAGACTGAATCATTCCCTCGTTGTGTCCTTGGCAAACCAAGAACAAAGTCCATACTTATATCCTCCTATGGCCTCTTTGGTACAGGTAAGGGCTGATATAATCCTGTATTCTGACTCACTCCTTTAGCCATCTTACATACCCTGCAGCTTTGTACAAACTTCTTCACATCCTGTGACAACTGAGGCCAATAATAATGCTCACTGATAATGGAAATGGTCTTATCCAGACCAAAATGTCCTACCATTCCTCCACTATGCTTCTCCTTTATCAGGTTCTCTCTCATGAAACTCCTCAGAACACACAATTGACTTCCCTTAAATAACAATCCATCTTGGATTATGAAATCCAGCCACCTTGTCTTATCCACTGTAACAGGTTCCTTGCAAGTTTTCTAAGCCTCTGCAAAATCAGGATCTTCTGCATACAATGTCTTAAGTTCATTGAACCCAACCACTTCAATCTGCATCTTTGTCATCAATGTATGCCTCCTACTTAAGGCATCTGCAACTCTATTTGACTTCCCACTCCTATGTTTTAAAACAAAGGTATAACTCTGCAAAAGTCTACCCATTTCATATGCCTCTGATTTAATTTTCCCTGACTATTTAGATACTGCAAGGCTTGATGATCAGTATATAGAACAAATTCCTTCGACAACAAATAATGTCTCCATTTCTTTAATGCTTGAACTATTGCATAAAATTTCTGATCATATACAAAATACTTTCTCTTGGCATCATTTAACTTTTCACTGAGATAGGTAATGGACTTACCTTCTTGGCTCAACACTGCTCTAATGGCACAACCACTAGCATTACAATCCACCTGAAACACCTTGTCGAAATCTGGGAGGGCTAGAACAGGTTGCTCTGTCACCTTCTGCTTCAACAGTACAAAACTTTTTTCCGCTCCACTGCTCCACTTGAATTCTTTTCTATCCCCTCTCATTGTTTCAGTCAGGGGTCCACAAATACTACTGAAGTTTCTAATGAACTTTCTATAAAACTGTGACCATGGAAGATCTCACCTCGATGCTTGGAGTTCTTCAGGGTAGACCATTCTAGAATACCCTTCACCTTCTGCTAGGTCCATCTTGAGACCTTCTGGCGACACAACAAACCCCCAAGTACACTAACTCCCTCTTCACAAAACTGCACTTCTTCAGATTAATCAACAGTTTCTCCTCTCTTAACTTCTTAAAGGCTCTCTGAATATGCATGAGATGCTCATCCAACATCTTACTGAAAATCAAAATATCATCTAAATACACAATAACAAAACTTCCCAGAAATTATTTTAGTACCTCGTTCATGAGCCGCATGAATGTGTTCGGTGCATTGGTTAGCCCAAAAAGCATGACTAACCACTTGTACAGGCCCTCTT
>VDFB02032980.1:0-29723 GCA_007258455.2 Sequoia sempervirens
AGTCCACCAATCATAGATCTATACTTGCTCTGATCAACCTTAGGTGAATCCTCATCTTTACCCAACTTGCAACCAGTCACCATAGGAGTACTTATTGGTTTGGAACCATTCATCCCAAACTTCTTCAACATCTCTCTCACATACTTAGATTGTGAAATGAAAATTCCCCTTTCTCTGTTTGATTAATCTATGGCAAGAAATAGAATTCATCTCCCAAACGCCAGACACATTTCAAATTCTTTTCATCTCTTCATGAAACATCTTGCACATCTTTCATTTCACTCCAAGATAATGTCATCAACATGTACAAGCGCAATCGAGATTTTATCATTTTAAAATTACAAATTAATGTCTATCATACCTTTGTTAAATCCTTGTTGAATCAAATACCTATTTAACCTTACATACCAAGCTCTTGAAGCTTGCTTCAATGCATATAAATATTTTTTTAATTTTCACACCATATCCAGTTGATCTGTTAACTGAAATCTTTTTGGTTGTTCTGTGTAAACTTCTTCCAGCTCACCATTCAGAAATGTTGACTTGACATCCATCTAATAGACTTTAAAAATTTTATGAGCAGCCAATGCCAAGAACATCCTTATAGCTTCCATTCTTTCTATCGGGGAAAAAGTCTCCTGAAAATATATGCCTTCTACTTGTGTGTAGCCTTTACACACAAGCCTCGCTTTGTTTCTGACAACTTCTCCATTATCATTCAACTTATTTCTAAATACCCATTTTGATCCAATGATATTTTTATCTATCGTTCTTGGGACCAATTCCCAAGTCTGATTCTTCTCAATCTGGGAAAGTTCTTTCATTGCTTCCTTCCAATGTTCATCTTTATAGGCTTAACTTACTGTCTTCGACTCAATCTTAGAGAATAAACACAAATTTACTTCAGCAATAGCTTTGCTACTGGTTAATATTCCTTTTGTCTTGTCTCCAATAATTTTATTTTCTGAATGATTCCTCTGTACATATTTCGGTATCCTAGGGGACATTACCAAAGCATCTTCTTCTCTTTCATTTTGTTCATCCTACTTTTTTTGCTCATCTTTATCCTGTTCTTCCATAATTTCTTCTATTCTTGCACAATCATGTTCATCAGACACATATCCATCAATATCAATAGAATTCTTTATTGTCTCATCAACCTTCACATTCAAGCTCTCTACTATCTTTCTCAGTCTTTTATTGAAACATCTATATACCTTTCTTTTGTTAGAGTATCCAAGAAATATGCCTTCATCACTTCTTGCATCAAACTTGCCCAAAATTTCCTCATCTCTTCTAATATAGCATTTGCTTCTGAATACCTTGAAATATTTAACTGTAGGAATTCTTCCATGCCATAGCTCATAGGGAGTCTTTTTACTTTTTTCTCTTGCTTGAACTTGATTGAACACATTAACAGTATGAATAGCTTCTTTCCAATAGACTTACGATAATCCAGCTTCAGTGATCATTGATCTAGCAGCCTCTTGAATTGCTCTATTCTTCCTTTCAACAACTCCATTCTGCTGAGGAGTTCTCAGAGCAGATAACTCTCTTTATTCCATGCACTTCACAAAACATATTGAACTCATGGGAGGTGAATTCTCCACCTTTGGAAAATCTTAAGCATTTTATCTTCAAATTCACTTCATTTTTAACCATAGCCTTGAATGCTTTGAATTTATCTAATGCATTTGATTTCTCTCTAAGAAATGTAACCCATGTGTATCTAGAATAATCATCAATTAAAAGTATAAAGTACCTTTCACCAAGTAGACTTTGCACTCTCATAGGACCATAGAGATTTGTATGAACTAAATCCAATAGTCCAGTAGTAGATTATTCTTTTGATTTGTAATGATTTTTTGCTTGCTTTCCAAACTAACAATTCCTGTAGATAACATTAACAGGCTTCATAATTCTTGGTAAATCTCTCACAACCTAAACAATACTAATCCTTACCAAGTTATCAAAATTCATGTGACACATTCTCCTATGCCATAACCAACTGTCATTTATCTAATTCATAAAGCATCATCCATCAACACCCTTAAGTTGATAAATATTCTCTTCAAATTTCTTTCCTGTAGCAATCAATGTTCTGGATCCTTTCTAAATCTCACATTTCTCATCCTTAAACACAAGATCATATCCTTTTCTACACAATTAGCCAATGCTCAACAAATTATACCTTAAACCCTTAACATAGTAAACATAGTTAGTATGATGCTTGCCATCAAAACTTATTGAACCTATCCCACATATTTTAGCACTAGTATCATCTCCAAACTTAACCAAGCCTCCATCATATTTCTCAAGTTTAACAAAATTACTCTTATCACTAGTCATGTGATGTGAACAACCACTATCAACTACCCAAAAAATATTTTCTTGTTTAGCATGTAGGGCAGAGATAATCGTACCTTCATTTTTCTCCTTCTCCTTCTTTGGAGGGCTTTCCTTTACCTGTTTTTCTGAATTAGTAGAAGTAGGTTCATCTTTAATCGCCAAAATCAAGCATTAATTATCATCTAGATCTTCATATTTTGAATATTCATCTGAAATACTAGCATTCTTATTCACATAGTAAGCTTTGTTATTCTTCTCTCCTTTCTTTTCTTTCACATATCTTTGTTTATTCCTTTTAGCTCTTTCCAGACACTTTGCAGCATAATGACCTATTTCTCCACAACTAAAGCATTTAAAGGGAAACTTACCTTCATACTTATAAGATCCTTTCCTCATTCTTCTTACAAAGTTAGCTTCTATTTCACCAAAGTTTTCTTCATCCAAATCTTTAGCTTTTGTAGCTTTAAAAGTAGTCTCTAATTTTCCTCCATTTCTTAGACTCAAATTTCTCATCTCATAAGATGTCAAAAATCCTAATAGCAGATCCTTAGTACAAGTCTTATAATCTACAATCTACTCAATAGCACTCACCTTCTCACTATAATCATCAATAAAGTTTTTAGAATCTTCTTTATAATCCTAGTTTCATCTATAGTAGCACCAAATGATTGCATTCCAGCCACTACCACATCCAATCTTTGTACATAAGCTTTAACATTTTCATCTTCGAACATATGTATAAGATCAAACTGTGTTTCCAAATTTTGCAATTTTGCCTCTTTAACTCTTTCATCACCATCATGCGCTCTTTCTAAAGCATCCTAGACTTCCTTAGTTGTTTTCAAATTTTGAACCTTAATCAACTCAAAATGTACTAGGCTATTCTTCAAGATGAACTTTGCCTTATTTTCACTTCATGTGCTCTAATCTCTTTAGGTGTACTTGGACCATTAGTAGGACGAGTGTAAGGATTCTTGTAAGCTTTCTCCACATCATATCTACAATATTCCAGATATTCTCCCATTAATACTTTCTAGATACCATAATTAGTTCCATCAAACCTCAAATAATCAAAGACCATTTTGCTATCCATCTTGGACCTTCCTTAAGCAGTTAAGCTCTTCACCAAGGAATTGAGCTCTAATACCAATTGATGATTAGGACAACTAAGAGGGGGGGTGAATCCATTGTCATATATTTTAACCTTCAATTCAATTACCAGAACTAATGTTTAACACTGCTTAAATAAATAATCATCAAATGCCAATGCAAAAAATTAAATCCAACACATAAACACAATAACACTAGATTTATGTGGAAAAACCAATGAGGGAAAACCACGGTGAGGATTAACTCACACTATAGAGAATGTCAAAACCGATTACAAAAAGACTCACTGCCTGAAACAAGGCTCACTGCCTAAGATAAGGCTCACTACTTGAAACAAGGACTCACTATCCAACAGGGCTACAACCCAGAGGGCTCACTACAATAGAGATACAAAAAAGACAAAGAATACTTGTTACAGAGAGACTACAATCCCAATGCAACAAAGGATTCCGCCACAGTCACTTGATCAAGTTGCATGAATGATAGAGTTTTCCTTCTACTCACTACATCTAGTAACTTAGCATTAATCTTCACACTAATCTACCACACACATCTCACACACACTTTCTTAATAGCATCAAATTCATGTCTACTCTTTCACTTATCTTCCTTCTTTTCTTTTGTATATCTTTCATTACTAGCTCATCCTTTATTTATACTATCTCCAACCTTGAAAAAGATACAAAGTCGGTCATCCAATCTTCGAATTCAAATTAGGTTAGCACCAAAACATCCTAGGGTGGAATTAGAATGAGGGCGACCCAAACACATGCTTCATCGGGACCCAAATTAGATCCAGCTCACTTCATCAACTTCGAAGATAGTGCTTAACATAAGTTCTACCAAACCTGTGTAAAACACATAGAACAATTAAGCTCGAAACTTTAAGAAACCAAAAATACCTTCAATGCAATCAAAATATCTTAACTCTAGAACCACAAGTCAAAAGACTTCATCAAAGAGAAATTTGGACCAGTAACTTTTCTTCTGGACCTCAACCAGTACACAAAAAAAACATAGTTCACAACTAGTGAACACAACTCAAACTTCACAATGAATCAACAACCAAAAATTTGGATATAGCAACCTTCAACAACCATGACCAACATATCTAAACTGCACGAACATAGGGGCAAATACTGGATCATTATCCTAAGGAACAATTGAATACCTGTAAACTTTCTTTAATACAATTTTCTCAATATCCTCAACGTATACAACCAATCAACAACTAGTAGATAACCAGTTGACTAGCTGACATCAATGACAACACTTTCATTCCTTTTTCCATTCTTGCAACACACAAACTATTTCCCAATTGACCAAATCTATTATTTTTTCTCTTCCATTCCAATCCATAAGAATTTTATTTGAATTTTCTCAATTTTATGAAGAACATAACAAGGAATTTTAAAAAGGGATAAAAAATAAATTGGAATATTTTGTATACATGCTTTTAATAGTTGGTATTTACTAGCTTGACTTAATAATGTAGCATTCAATCTTGTTGATTTCTTCTTAATCCTTTCAACAATGTTGTTCCAAAAAAAAACATTTTTTTTTTACTGACATAGGTAATCCCAAATAAGTAATAGGTAAATTCTCTTTTTTTCTTTAGACTGCAGGAATCGGTCGAGTATTCATCCCCCTATAAACTACAGTGCACTTGGTAAACTTTTTTCACGTGACTAGTGACACTGGCACAACACGCCCTCCGATACCATGGGGACGGTGGGGAGACTAGACCTCGTGACCTCTTGCCTATAATAGGATGCTTTAGCCAATCAAGCTAGGCCCACCACCCTAGGTAAATTCTCTTTTGAGCAACCTAAAATTGTCTTGATATTTTGGAGGTCAATCTTTGTGTTGAAGAAAAAAATTTAAGATTCTTTCTCTTTTCATACTTAATATGCTAGCCAAACACAAGAGCATACTCGTTTAGAACCTTCTTCAATATCTGAGCTTCTAGAATACAATTTTCTAAATAAAATTGTATCACTCACAAAATTTTAATGTGATAAAGGTTGCAAACTTGAGATTGGTTTAATTCCATGTAAAAATTTTGAGGAAATTAATTTAGAAATATTTCTTCCAAGTACCTCAACCAATAGAATAAACAAATACATAGATGAAGGATCTCCTTTCCATAGACCCATTCCAATTCCAAAGAAGCCTCTAGAAATTATATTTATAATAGTAAAAAAAAAAATGTAGTAACACGTTGTTCTATCAACTTAACAACCTTTTCTTGAAATCCATAATTTTTAAAACAACAAATTAAAATATTCAATTAACTCTATCATTGGATTTTGAAATATTCAAATTTTTAATCATTCCTTGCCTTTTACTTTAACCAACTGAATGAATAATTTCTTGTTTTTTTATGATTGCATCCAAAATTTATCTTTTCTTTACAAATTCCTTTTGATTTTGAGATATTAACTTATCAAGGATAGGTTGTATTCTATTGATCAATATTTTAGAAAATAATTTGTAGATAGTATTACATAGGCTTATAGGCCTATAGTCCATCATATTGATAGGGTCATTTTTATTAGGAACTAGAACAATAAAAGTATTATTCAATTGTTTGAGAATTAAACTGGATTTAATGAAATTTTTAGTAGCATTTGTTATATCTTAAACAACAGTGTCCCAATATTCTTGAAAAAATAATGGAGGGAATTTATTTAGACTAGAAGATTTAAAAGCATCAAATGAAAATAACCTTCTTTACTTCCTCATTAGAAACCTATCTAGTCATATTATTATTATCTTCATCAATCAAAATGCTAGGAATGAATTCCAACATATTATCAACCATATTTTGAGTAACTTCCATTTGTTGTTCCTTGAGAATATTTTGAAAAAAATGAACTAATTTCTCTCATTTCTTCATTTGTATTAATAGTAACATGTCATCTTCAATTATCAGACTTGAAATGGTATTTTATTTTTCCATGTTTTAAGATAGACTAATGAAATAAATTTGTGTTTCTATCTCCCTAAGTAAGATATTTTTGGTGTGAAAATGGTGTTTTACCTAGCTAGTTCATCACTTAGGTCCTATTCACACTTGTTACTTAAGTTTACTTAGTGTACACATAGCATAATTATCACTTTATGTCTCAAGTCATAAGATTAAGATACATGTCATAATCTTATGAAACCTATGTTCATATTGGCTTATATAAAAAAGGTGATCCTTTTGTAATTCAATCAATTGTAAGCAATTTATCATTTTCATCTTTTGATAGAATAGAATTACTCTCTCATAGTTGATATCTCTTATGCTTTCATGGAAGTTCCTAGATCTTGGGTGGCTACAATCCTTAGGAAAATCTTGCATGGTATAGAGAATTATATACCAAATCTTACAAAATTAAATTTGAGATTTCTATCTCCAAAGAAATTCCTCTTTTAAAACTAGCCTCTACTATTCATTCCTTATTATTTTTTCCTTTTTTAAGTTTTTTCATCAAAATATCCTTATGACATTTTATCTTGGACATCCATTAAATTTTTTGTTAGCTCTTCTCGTTGTTTAAAGATGTTTCTAAAAGAATATTTATTTCATTCTTTCAATTTTTTATTTTTCCATTTTTATCCTTTTCACCAATTGAAGCATTATTGAACCTTTTGTGATTGATTCTACCATATATATATATATGCAATTTCTTAATTAAGGATGATGTAACCACATCATTTTGTATCTAAAAGGATATAGACCTTTTCTTTTTGAGATATTCTAATTTAGAATTAAAGGGTTGTGATCAAAACAATCTCTAGGCATAGCAAGTAGATTTAAATTTATAAAAATATCTTAAAAAGTAGAAATAAGAAATCTATCTATTTTAACTTGAATTAGTTGATTTCCAAACCTTCTATTGAACCAAGTAAAATAAGTACATTGTATATTTATTTCCATGAGACCAAAAGTAACAAATAAATCAACTAAATCCATCATACCTTCTTATCAATATTCTATTCTTCCTAGTTTTTCAAAGGGAATAAGAGGACCATCCATTTTATTAACCGGTTGTTTTGAATCATAGCCAATAGATTTTCCAATAAATATTCTCTATCTTATCTTCAATTTGAAACATAAGGATTAGCTAAATTCCATTATTCCTTATTTTTCATATTATATAGAATAATTGAAAGAAATTTCTTGAAACATGAAATTACCTTCCTTTAATCATCAAAGGATTCTACATAGTTACTATACCACTAGAAATTCCTTTAGCATCACTAACACATAAATCAACTCATAAATCAACTCCAAGCCATATATTTTTAGCTATAATTCAAAAAAATCAAACATGTTTCTTTCCCACATAAGAAAATATCATCTTTATTTTCTTTTATATAATTCTTAAGCAACATCTACTTATGAGTTGTATTAAGCTATTTAATACTCTCGAATAAGACTTTCATTTTTTATTTCTTCTGAGGGTTGACATCTCTAGAGTTTTCTATTTCCTATTTGTAGCCTCCCTTGTTTCTTTTGATCTAGTTTCCCTTGCCATTGGTCTACCTAATTTATGGTCAATTCCTACAACTATTGTCTTCTAATTTCCCTTTTTCTCTATCTTGGTTCGATTAATGGACAACTATTTGAGAAATCTAAGAATGATTCTTTTGCACAACTATCTTGAACTTTTCCATTTTTTCTTGATTACTTTTTCTTTATTTATCATGAATTGGAGATGAATTGTCATTCTATTCCATTTTGATATGAACATTGTGACTTTCCTCTTAAGGAACCTCTTTAACTATTTAGCTTCCTTTTAATTATATTTCAATATTTTTTGAGATATACATCTTATTTTTTTATCTCTTGAAGAATAGGATTATCATATGTATTTTGAACCTCATTTTTCTAATTTGAATGCAATTCATGGTTGGAATATTTTTAGGAGAATTAAATAATTTTAATAGATCTTTATGAAATGAAAATTGATTTAACTCTTTTTCATTTTCAATATCTCTTATGGTTTTTGTATAAGGATTATTATTTAATTATTGAGCAATAGTTGAGATTTGATGATCTTGATTTTGAGATATTTTCTCTATTTTCTCTATTATCTCCTTGTTTTTTGTTTCTATTTTATTTTTTTCATTGCAAGACACTTATTTATCAAATTCCCAAATGATTTTATAATACTTGAAACATCCCCTCATTCCAAAATTTCAATGGTAATCCTAGTAGTCTAATCTAGATAGAGGCAATGACACATAGATTCATAGATGGGTCAAAACCAGGTTTTCACTTACATATATAAAGAAATATTGTTTCTTTCCAAAAACCATAGGCCTTCGAGTAATATTTTACTCATATTTTCATAAGAAGAGAAAGTAAATAGGAAAATACCTCTTGACATAAAAATGATAAAACACTTCCTTTTATATTTCAAGTAGATTTGACTCATTTACTAACCAAATCTATATTTAGATGAGCCAAAAAAAAAACTTACCAATCAATTCTTTATCTATTACTGAAACAATTTTATTTTCCAAAGAGCATGTTTCTCAATTAGGGAAAGGGGTAGTCAAGTAAGATTTTTCTCATAAGATAATGTCTTCATGATAGGTTGTATTTAAGGAGGGGATTTTAATCTAGTTACCATCTCTCACTTATTAATGGGCTCAATTATTGGCTAGTTTTCCTTTTACTATTTTATGCTTTAATCATTTCTTTTGCTAAGTTTCAAAGACATTACCAAGACCTTACATACCTTTTATATTCCTTTTATATACTCTTAAGTAGTTTTAAGTATGTGGAAATGAGAATATGAATGTCTATGGAATTTAGTATGATTCTATGTTTAATTAATGATGGTTAATAATGTGAATGCCCTAGGAATGATACTAACACCTTGCAACAAGAAGGATTGTTAACCCGTAACAATAGGTTTTCTACCGTAGCATAAGGATTATGGATGGTTGTAGAGGAGAAGTCAAATGGCCAAAGGCATAACACTTTCAGAAGGAAGCGAAGGTGATCATTTATTGATCAACCATGAGTCATCGCTTAATACCCTTGCTCACCGAATAAGACCACCAGGAGGAGGATTCTACTCTCAATAGGATTGATTCATGACATGACTATTCTCAGGAACATGTCTATGTCATAGCAATTAAACCATTGGGCATAGAATTCTAGTTTGAATTTTCTACTCCTGCTTTATAGTTATTGTTTTATGTTTTAGACTAAGTCCTCTTCATATCTTTGAGGGAGAGTAGATGGTTACTTTATGAGTTTGTTTCTAGTACGAGAAGAATAAAACTCCTCAAAACCCTATATAGTGGGATCTATTGTTGAGGAGTAAATCTAGTTGCAAGTGGATCAAGTTGATTATTGATAATTAGTTATTTATCTGTTACTAGTTGCAGAAGTAGATATGTGTTATTGAATAAGAAATCTTCAACAAATTCTTATTGGATTGTATGTAAGAGTTTAGTGTTTATATGCAATAAAAGGAATTAGTTTGATACCATGAATTGTTGAGTAAGCAAATACGTTTTTGACAACTTCTGTGGAAGCAACAACTCATGAAAGTGTCACTTGAGGTACTGTTAATCCACTTCATTTTTTATTATTAGATTACTTAATACATTGTTGAAATTAGTTAAGTAGTTTCTAGTTATATGCATGTGTTGTAATTTATGAATATCATTTTGTAGTTTTGAATTGAATTTTGTAGCTTCATGTTGGTTTCATACTTTGGAAAAATTAGATAGGAATTAGTTTTAAATAGTTGATAGTTAAACTCTTGAGTGTTAGGTACCCATAGCATAAGGTCACAATTTATATTTATTTCTCCTATTTTGTGAATTAACAATTTATTTCACTTTCCAGCTTTTATAGTCTTTTATACATGTGTAATTGCCTATACTCCATTGATGTAGGATGTGTCTAGGATCTATGAACACATATATTGTGCCAGTACTATCTAAATTTTACGAGTCCCTAGTTGATAATTAAATGCAACCTCTTATGAAAGATGAACTATTTAGTTAGGAGTTCATCCTCTAAGATATTTGTAGACCTATTAAGCACCAAGTTACTTAGATATTAGAGAGGCTCTACATTTTTAGCAATGTTTCTGAGGATGGTGCTAAGTTCAAGATTCTCCTATGTATTTTTAATTCCTTCAAAGCTTTCATAGTTTAGCAATATGGTTTTTAGTATTAGGGTAAATAGTTTTTACCATCAACAACAACACGAGTTACTAACAATGTGCAGGAACCGCTGATCTAAAGAGTCACAACCATTGTATGCAAAGGAAGCAAGATGATCTAGGAAGATTTCTCCCCTCAGCACATGAATCATTAGAAGATACTGGTGAATAAATTGAGCAAAATGAGCGAATCCTTGAAGAAGAACCATCCATTACATCAATACCTACACCAACCATAGAGGAGACTTCCCGCATACATATAGGCATCATGGGTGATGCAGTAGTGGAAGATCCACTAGATAATGTAATGTTTGAATTCCCTATAACCAACTAGGAAAGGGTTGCTTCTTTGAAGAAAATACCTCCTTCAACACTACCTTTATTCTATGGATTGGTTACAAAGGATCCAAACACCTTTATTTTTTATTTTGATGTCCTATACCAAAGCTATGACTACACCATGGATGTGCATAGACTCAAATTATTTCCAACTACATTAAAAGATGCTACTTTGTAATAAGTCATTGGATTGGGGAGAGATGTTCCCAATTGGAATACAATGAAGACAAAATTTATGGAGAAATACCAGGATTAGTGCAAAGGCATAGATAGAAAGAGGGATGAAATATTTAGGATGTCACAGAAAGAAGATGCATCTTTGGAAGATTATATTGAGAGGTTTCAGTTTTGCCTCAAGAAATCCCATCAAAATAGACTTTCTAATGAATCCTTGAAACTGGTATTCTTAAGGGGATTTTATGAAGACTGTATGGATGCTCTCAATCTCATTGGAGTAGGGAACATCTCACACTTACCCTTTGATGAGATTTGTAAAGTGTGTAGAAACTATTCCAAGTCTTTCATCAATAAGACTAGAGGAGATAATACCTCCTCTCTCAACAAATCATCCAATGGAGTCTCTAGGGTAGAGCTGAGCAATCTTCTATCAAACATGAAGGACATCATTAGCCACTTGGATACCCAACTAGATACCCTCCATATCAAGAAGAAGCAATAAGAAGAAAAGGTAGCCCTCACAAAGACAAAAGAAGATTAATTGCAAGTGCAAGAAGTTGGCCAATATTTCTAAAGACAAGCAAGGGAAGTTGGAATATCATGTCCTAAAAGATGAGGAAGGTAAATTACATAGCTCAACCCAAACCATGGAAACCAAGACAAGGTATGCCCCAAGATCCCTTGACTTATAATATGTCATTTCTAGGTAATAATGTAAACTTCCCAAATTGGAACCCTCAATCTTGGACCAATGTGCAAAACTCACAATGGCCAATGTCCCAAGCCTCCAATTGGAGTCAACAATAACAAGGCATCTAGCCACCACATAATTACCAAGGACCAAATTATAATCCTGAATGGTTACCCCAACAAAACTAATGGGCACCATAGCGGAAAAGAGGCCAACAATAGAAAAATATAAATCTAAATTACTAGTAGCCACAACATCCTTTGTAGCCACAACAACAAGTCATAATGTCAAATCCAGCAATAGATGCACCAACACCCCCAGGCACCTCAATTGTCAATGCAACCTACACCTAACCCAAATAATAAGCCCGTCCAACAAAATTATGCTAATGACACCATATAGTACCCTACTTATGGGGTTGAGGTGAGTGATGTCCACCTCAAATAAGGGAAAATGCTAGCTTGTTCTTCATCTCCTCACATCACAAATTTAACTGATGAGGAACTCCCAACAAAAAATATGGACAAACAACCTAGGGAACCTTAATCAAATCAGGTCAACCCAACAACCATGAGTCTAGAACCTCCATTCCCTAAGAGATTAATAATCCAAAAGCATCATTCACAAGCTGAAATTGATCTATTGGGACAACTCAAATGTGTTTGTATTAAGATACCCCTCATTCAGGAAATCAAGGAAGTGCCAATCTATGCCAAAATAGTGAGAGAGTTATGCCTCAAAAATCCAAGTAGGAAACATAAGGACCCTCAAACTATACATGTCTTAAGACAACTTGTAGATATTATGTTGGGAAATATAGTTGTCCCCAAGTATGCATACCCTAGGAGCCTTGTTGTGGATGTCAAAATTAATAGCACTCTCATCAAGAATACCTTAATTGACCTTGGAGTAGCCATTAATGTAATGACCAAGGAAACCATGAAGTTATTACAACTAATGGAGCTCAAACCTACACCTATTGTGTTACAGTTAGCAGATAGGTCAACAATAAAACCTGAGGGAATCATAGACCTTGACTTTTATTCATGCTTCCATCACTATTTTGACATGTTTATACAATTTTTGATATGCTATCCTTTTGTTCTTGATCCACTTATGATATTTTATCATATAAATGAGTTCACATTGTCCGTCAAAATATTGTATCATCACATGTGTACCTTCTCTTCTTTTAGGGATTTAGTCATTGCTTTCCCTTCTCTATTCATTACACTTATTGCAATTATCTATGATTCTCACATGTTACATACCTCTTATTTGGATATCAATAGTCATATGTCCTACCTTTGAGCACCTTCCCATCACATGATTTATTTTATTATACATCTAATGTGGAGGATACTCATGAAAAACTTATTCCTTTTAATGCTATGATTGATACATTATGTGATAAAGGTACTCATAATACACTTATGATTTCCAATGCCATGATAGATTCATTATGTGATAAATGTACTCATTGTTAGGAAATAATGCATCATACCCACGTTCTTAATCCATTTCCACCATAACTCCATGAGAGAAAAGCATGAATTCAAGTAACCATAATGCATAGATCAAAATAGACAAGCCAAAAGATAACACAAGATATACCTTGGGAAAACCCTCAAGAGGGAAAAACCTAGCTTCCAAAAGCATCCATACTTCATCTATTATTCAACAATAAAACAATACATGCACTTACAAGAGTTATCATGAATACTTCTGAAGCATCAAGACTCTCCAATGCATCCTCCATGTTTCAAGCATGAATCCACACATCCCATGCCATGCTTCACATATACACTCCTCAAAAAAACTCAATAATGAAAGCCCACTCACCCAACCAAACTTAACCACCAAACATGTGCTTGCTTTTATAGATACAATCTCACACAAATACAACCAGGTACCACAAAACCATGTGAATACAAAACCACTGACCCCTCATTTAATATTGGGTACTAAGTTTTCACTTTATTAAATATTTTCCCTAATATTAAATTATTATCTCATGCCTCTCACATATTAAATAATAATCCAATGTTACAATACAACATACAAGTGATCCCCAAATAATTACCTAGTATGATTAACCACGCCTCTTAGGTGCATCACAACTAAATAATTATATAATTATAAGATTATAATATAATATTTTATGTAATGCTATACAACACCATATCCCAACATTCTCCCACATGTTGTATACATTGCATAAGGGATCAATCAATGAAATACATCATCATAGCCATACATTCAACATAACCACATGAATCTCCAACATGCTCTTGTGCTCCATCAAGATACCTACAATAAAACCAACGTGACCACCATCTCAAGCAAGAACTCTTATCCTCCAATGTGACACAAATGGAAGAAAAGGAACATGCCAAGGTGAAGATGCACCAATCCAAAGAACAAAAGCATCAAATCCAAGTGATAACAAAATATCCAAGCTATTGTCAAAGGTGTAAAGCCAACATGATCTGAATAGCATCCACAACACATGCTAATACATCCAACCATCCATACCTCCTAGGTATCAACAATATCAATAAACTCATGCCAACAACATATGCAACCCATAAACCACAATCAAAAGTTCCCAATATTAAACCTGTCAATGAAGAACATATATATCCAATAACTCCCATTGCATGGGTAATGTCAAAGCATATCAAGTCTACCAATAAACACTATACCAAGGTGTGATAAATAATCAAAACATGAAGTACAAAGAACAATCACAATGATCCACACATGCAACACCAACAATTGCATAATCTCTCACAAAATATCATCACAATCCTCTTGTCATAATAACATGAACCTTTAGGAAGGAACCATAGAATGAAGAGAGAAAACCTATAAATTATAACATGCCCTTCTACCAACACCTCAAAGTGCAATGTTGTGTCAAGTCTGATCTCATAACAACCCCAAATGAAAAACCTCAAAAACACCCAACCACTCAATCTCATAGATCAAGTATAACATATGAATCATGTAATAACAACATGGATGTAAGCCTCTCTAACAAGGCAATCAAACTCAAAGTATCCATGCCCAAAATAGGAAATCAACCCAATAACCATCTCCTTAAATCCTCATCAATGAATGATATCATGAACTTAAATCCACAAGGATATGACCATGCTAAACATCCCTAAAAATTAATCCTTTGGAACTGACTATCCATAGCTCAAGATCCATATCCATGAAAGATAAAGCATCAAACATAAAACATCTGAAAATAGGATGTGCAATATCTATTAGATGATAAACTGTTGAGTAGACTAAGAGTGGGGAATGAGAATGCTTCTTTAGGATAACCAAGTCATCATGACTCACTCCAGAAACAATCTCCTCTATCGGTCCATCATGAACTCACATCCATATCTAGGTGAAAGCTCCTCAGACTCCATGTTGAAACCTCCAAAGAGTAACCATCTCAAGAAAATGTCTCTAATCACAAGAGAACTCCAACCTCACCCAAGTATCTAAGTATTCATGAGCACCTCCAATCGATCAATACATTCCAAGCTCCAAATATAACACAACATCCTCATGAAGCTCCCAAGAAAATGACCAATGTACTCAATACCAAGAGAACCAAAAAGATAAATGTTAAATATCCAACCACATAATCAATAATCTATCATGATATCATGATCTTACCATCTTCTCCTAGGATATCACATGCAATAATCCATACATACTAGTCTCAAGAGAACCCATGTATCATGCCAAAAATATAGGCTAGCATCAAGAGTAAACCATGACATAATACCAATCACACTCTAAACCAAGAAACAACATCTTCAATTACATGAAGATAACCATCGCCTACTAGCACGTGCCTGTAAATGTGAAAGAACTCTTCTACAACAACAAGATCTAAGAGTTCTTCCAGTCATCCACAAACATTAAAGATCATTCATCACCAATGATGAATCACGTTACTACCAACAACTCCCACTATATCATGATACCAAGCTACACATGGCATCCTGACAACCATCTCCTCCATGAAGATCATCCAAGTCCACACACATAATGAAAATGAAAATAAAATCAATTAGAACCAAGATCTCCAAGCCAAGAAGATACAACCATCATCAAACCATCAAGAAACAACCCTACACCACCAAATCACCACTGTTAAAAGCTCCCACTGAAATGCATAACTAATGAAATGTACCAAGCTATCATGATATCATGATAAAACCACATGCTACAAGTCCCAACAACCGACTGATTAGGTACTCTAACCATCCATCCTCTCATCTCAAAGAAACATACCAATGCACAAATGACCATAGACAAGGCCAACTAACAAAGTTTGCATCAACATTGAAACAATCTCATGGATATAGATAGTCCACATCTGATTCATCCCACTACAAGAAAATGGGTAGCTAATCCACAACTTGCATAACTCGTAGATCGCAAATAATGAAGCATACAAACTCATCATCACATTAGTAACTTGCAAACAAAGATATATTAAAGAAGATAATCATCTAGACATAAAGACTTTTACACCAAATCAACCATAGATCTGATTTTCCAAACATGTCCACAAATGAGTAACCATAATCAAGGAACCAAATAAGCATCAAGGAGATAAGAACAACATCCTAACATCAAACAACCACATACATGATCATGCCATATAAATTCTCAAATGTACCTACATGTCCATACATGATTGCACTTTGATGGTGGACAGGCAGTGGACTCCAAATGTTATAAATTTCATTTAAAACTTTAAAACCTTTGTATTTTATTGATGTATTTTAACTCTTATAAAATATGCTTAATTTTTTTTGGGAAGTTAAAGAGTTTTTAAGGCCTTGTGGGCTAGGTTGTCGGTCCCCATGGGATCAAGGCTTAGTTATCGCCCCAAGGGCTAACCGCTGGTAGCGGTACCTTGCAACTACCACTAATAGCGAGTACCACAGGGTACATCGTTGTTATATATATATAAATAATATTTTTAATAAAATAATTTTATTTCATAGGATTTAATTTTTTAATTCTGCAAATTTTTAATTTTTAATTTTATAGGCTAAAATAAAAAAAATTGTAATTTTTTTCTATAGTCGATCTCTATGGTGGTACGGCTAAATGGCTAGGGGCTAAAAAAATATTGTATTTTTTTAAATTTTCCAAAATAGGGCAAATTATATATGAATCTTCATGTTTCCGCCATCCTAGATCTAGTGGTGAGGTGTGCTTTGTCTCAAGAGGTCATCCATGAAATTTCCTCTACAAAACCCTCATATGAAAGCACAATCCAAGAAACCCTTTTGACCCAAAATTTTCAAGTTTCAGATCTGCAATAAACCCAACAAATCTCAACACCCCAAGAGCCAAAATCCACATAATAACAACTGCAATATGTGTTCCATACCTTTTAATACCTCAAATCTAACTTGCATTGTCATGGATTCAACTTTGCACCAAATCTAATCAAACAAGGGTTACAAAAAAACTTGGGAGCTCACACCTCCTACAACCATTAAAGCTTTGATACCATTTGAACATTAGGAAATAATGCATCATACCCACATTCTTAATCCATTTCCTACATAACCCCATCAGAGAAAAGTATGCATGCAAGTAACCATAACATGCATAGATCAAAGTAGACAAGCCACAAGATAACACAAGATATACCTTGGGAAAACCATCAAGAGGGAAAAACCTAGCCTCCAAAAGCATCCATATTCTATCTATTATTCAACAATAAAACATTACATATGCACTCCTCAAAAAGACTCAATATTTACAACCCACTCACCCAACCAACCTTAACCACTAAACTTTTTTTTGCTTTTATAGATACAAGCTCGCACAAATACAACCAAGTGGTAAGATAAAACCATGTACCACAAAACCATGTGAATACAAAATCACTAACCCCTCATTTAATATTGGATACTAAGTTTTCACTTTATTAAATATTTCCCCAATATTAATTTATTATCTCATGTCTCTCACACATTAAATAATAATCCAATGTTACAATATAACATACAAATGGTCCCAAAATAATTACCTAGTGTGATTAACCACACCTCCTAGGTGCATCACAACTAAATGATTATTTAATTACAACATTATAATATAGAATTTTATGCATTGGGTACAACACCATATCCCAAAACTTATTATATAATTATGCCTTCCAAAACTATATTTATTAAATGTGATAAAGTTACTCATGAATTATTAAACCTTATGGTGATATATTATCTACATGTCATGATGATTCTACCATCCATATGACTTACAATTCTTCTTATTTTGTATCTCATACTACACCTAATTTTATGCCTACCTTTCATACCTTATCTATAAAATCAAATCCTTTTATGATTAAGCACATAAATTTGGGGTATAAGGCACATGCTCATTTCAATAGTACCCCATTAAAATGTCTCTTTTAGATTCAATATGCTTCTCTAAAATACATAATAATATCTTAAACAATACTTTAACACATACTTCATAAGAGTTGCTTCAATTTTGAAACCTACTTTGAGGTGGAGCCCAAATCTCATTCACCCTCCAAGAATCACCACCTTCACATTTGATTACAAAATATAGGCCATTATACATTATACATGGCTATGAGAACATTAGAGGAAATAGAGTATTAGTGGAAAATAAATCCAAATTGAAAATTTGTATTGATTTTTTTCTAGATGTGATCTAGGTTAATTACTCTACTCTCCCTAAATCTAAATTGACCATTAAAGGGTTTTAAAATGTGATAGAAGAGTCCCTTGTCTATATCACTTTGTCTGTCAAGTCCCATTACCCTTAACACAATATTATGGATGTGATGCTTGGAATCTTAGTGTATAAGATTCTATTTTGGGACATGTATGGATCCATGCAAGGAGATTATTCCATCTAGACTTAATCATAACCTCCATTTTATCTATAATAGTAAGAGATGTGTTATAAAAACTAATCATAACCCATACCATTTTTATCAAATAGTTGAAAAATAAAAAAATTGCTATCTCCAAATCAATTAGTCACACCCACAATTCCTTTGGTAACCTCTTTGGACTTACTTATACATCATATTGACCCAAAGGATGGTTAGGGTTTGATACATTTCAAATCATCAAGTAATAAGGGAGATAAGAAAAGATAAGATCCAAACTTCTCCTCCTTTGACCATATATTCTGATATGAATGATAAATCACCTTCAAATTCTCAAATGGACAATCATTCTAATGGGATTTTTACTTCTTATGGATCCATGACTAGAATTTATTTTTAATGTTGCTTATCCTCATCTAAATTGACTAGTTAATATGGAAAAGGATATGGTATTTTATAGAAGTTTGGATATAATGGAAGTGGATTAGGTTTGAAACAACAAGGACCCATCAAACCTATCAAGATACTTATAATGAACAATAAAAATGGAATATGATATTCATGTTCCATAGTGATATAGACTTACCTTTGGTTTATCCCAAGTTAGTCTACGAGGGTTTCATAAATGCTTTCTCTCTTTTTGACACTTTTGCAAATACAAAACCTATCACATATTACTTAGGGGAATACAATGAATTAATTACATCTTGTCGTGATAGAAGATATTTGTATGCATTTAAATTTTCTTCATATTTTAGAGAAGATTCTCCTTCATTAAGTAGTCCTCGACTGCTCTAGGAAAATTCCCATCAACAAGTCACCACCAACAATTCACCCCCAACAATTCATCACTAGTAATTAATCACCGTGACATATTCATTACGTATACAATTCACCACTAAAAATTCATCGCCGTGGTATATTCACCACGTATACATTTTTTCAATATTTAAGTGGCCAAGAGCCCCCAAATAAAAAAAAAAGTACAAATATTTTGTTGAACACATAAAAAGGTATACACGGTGAATATACCACGATGATGAATTGTTGGTGGTGAATTGTATATGTGATGAATATGTCACAAAGATGAATTGTTGGAAGAAAATTGTTGGGGTGGTGAATTGTTGGCAGTGAATTTTCTTGAAGTTGTCCTTGAGACATCCTACCACCAACTCAACATTCCATAGAAGAATGTAACACACATAAATGGTTTGTAGTACTCTTGACATTAAGATGGACCAAAATGACTAATAGAGTATCTTTAAAATGGTAAATTTCTTAAATAAATATAAAAAAAATCATACTACTAAAAGACTTTGGTGACATTTTTGTATGGTCATAACAAGATATGCTGGAAATTTCTACTGGTATTTTAATGCTTAATATTGCTCTAAAATTTGATGCTAAACTAGTTATGCAATATTTTATAAAAATACATCCAAAGGTAACTTTAGTGGTTAAAGAAGAACTACAGAATATTGTAAGGGTGGGATTCAAGACCAACTACTTATGCACCTTGGATCTTCAATATGGTTCTTGCAGAAAAACTTGATGGTTGTATTCATATTTGCATTGACTTAAGAAGCTTAAATAAAGCATCTCCTAAAGATGACTTTCCTCTACCTAATATTAACATAATCACAGACTTTCATGTGGGAAATATTATGTTATATTTTATGGATGGATTCTCAAGTTACACCATATATTAGTAAATTCCCAAGATTGATATAAAATTGTAGATACCACACCATGGGGAACATTTTTGTATGTCATCAATGCCCTTGGGATTGAAAATACTAGAGCTAACTACCAAAGGGACACAAAATTAATCTTCCATGAATTAATGCATGAAATTTAATAATATTATGTAGATGAAATCCTTGGAAAATATAATAAGAGGTCACATCATATCCAATACTTAAGGAAAATATTTAAATGGTCCAACGCTAATACAAAGTTATACTAGATCCAAAGAAATACACATTCATTGTTGATAGTAGTTGCCTATTAGGTTTTATTATATCTTAGTGGATGTTAAAAATATTGATGATATTATTAACATGCATCCTCTGGATACAGAGTCGTTTGTCAAGGGATGGAATAATAGGGTTTTGAAGTTGGGTGGTACTGAATTTGATATCAATGAGGAATTCATAGTGAACATTACTAGTCTTTGCACTGAGGGAAGAAAGGTATACAAAGATAAGAAGAAATCCAATGTTGTGTTGTAGATTTTCTTTAAAAGGGATGAAGAAATGAAGCTTGAGTGTGCTAAAAGTGGTGGCTACTTGCGCAGCTCCATCAAAGCTCTACGGGGAGATGTCGTTGAAGAATTGATGAGGTACATAACCTTAGAAGGTTAGTTCTCTGCTATTAATGGTTATCACTTTGTTCTTTTGAATCACTTTAGACATAAGAAGAAATTTTCCTTTCCATTATATCTTTTGGCTTCTTTAGAGAGTGGTCTTAAGGATCATAAGAGAAATCATAAAAATCTTGTGCTACATGTTGGTTTAATTCTTCTAATTATGGATTATGCCAAGTCTTATGTGGTTCCTAAGCATCCTAAAAGGGCTCTTAAAGGGAAGCAAAAGAAACTGACTTTGGAGTATGAGACTGTGTCAGAGGAGGAACCGGTGATTAGTCTAAAAGGGAAAAAGAAGAAAGGGGTTTTGGAGGAGTTTGGGTCAAAAGAGGATGAGAATTATGAACCTAACTCTAAGGCTTCTATGGAAGTTTATTCATAGCCCTCTACTCTTGGTAAGAGTGGAAAAAAATTTAAATCTGCTCCTAATCCCATGGAATATGATACTTGCAGTGAGTCCAAGGGATTAGTGATAAACCATGTAAAACTAGGATTGGTGCCCCCTCTACCCTCTTGAAATAATTGATTGATGCTATTGGGGATGAGACTCCTATAGTCCTTATTTTGAGGTCTAAGAGAAAGAAGGGATTGAAGGATGGTAGAAAAAATAAATTGGCTAAGTAGACTGGTAGCCCTATGCAAGAGGAGCCTGCTGATTCTCCTCCTAATGTTGTTGGTGGGCAGGATGCTATGGATACCCCTAATGAGGGGAAGGAGACACCAGTGGAGGGGGCTAAAGGGAAATAGGTTTGTGACCACCAAGAAATGAATAGTATCTCCTAGGAGGGTGAAGCAGAGGCCATGGATGTGTTTAATTTTAATCGGGAGGATTTGCCCAATGTTTTGGGTCTAGCGAAGGAGGGTTCTACTTCCCTGTTTAGATTGTTCAAATGGGATTTCCATGAGCTTAACATGACCAATGTGAGGGCTTGGGGGGCTGTGAGAAAAGTTGGGGAAACTTTGTAGTCCTCTCTACAGACTCAAGTTGACTAGTTGTTTGATGCTTTAAAGATTGTTGCGGAGGAGATGCTTAAGTTGAAGCAATTTTTTGAACAAAGAATTGTGACCTTGGAAGAGCAGATGGAACGGGTTAACATGAAGTTGGATAAGGTTGTTGAAGTGACTAAATCTGCTATGAGGAATGAAGTGAAGGGCCTTACTATTCTCAATGAGAAGGCTAGGAAATGGATGAAGGAGGCTCCTGGTGATAAGGAAGTTGTTGTGGAAAGGCAGGTGATGGAGGAAGCTTTGGTTGATAAGGTTGTTGGATCACAAGATGTTATGGGGCCCAGTGCTAGGACTCGCAACAAGACTAAGCTACATGTTGGGGTCCCTGTCAAAGAGATTTATGAAGTTATGGATGTTCATCTAAAGATAATTAAGAGTGACATGTAAGCTGCTAATATTATGAAGAATATGTAGTTTTTTGTTCTTGTTCCTCCTTTGTGGTAGTTGTTTTACTATTGTTTTGTTGTGTGTTGGCTATTGGTTGATCTATTTAGTTATCTTTTGAAATAGATTTCCTTTTTGTAAAGGGTTTCAAGGCCCCTCCAAAACCTACTTTACCCCTAATAAAAAACATGCCTCCTCTAAGAAACATTTTTGAAACTTTTTAAATCTTTAAGGGAAGAGCCAAGCAAACAAATAATTCATTACATGACTGCTAGATAAGATATTAACATTCACCTAACTTTTAAAGAAAAATGTGCAAATTCTGAATCAAATGTTGCTTTCCATAAGGCATTTAAGGATATGAAACAATACTTGCTAACTCTCTTGGTCATGCTCATTACTTAGTGAAAACCATTGCTTCTATATGTATCAACACCAAGTCTACTGTTGCAAGCTTTTTGGCATAAAATGAAAAGGAGGATGTGGTTTATTATATTAGTTGCACCATAATATTTTATGAGACATGGTATACAGCCATAGATGAATTATGCTTGGAATTGGTCTTCTCTTCAAAAAAATACTTTAAAATAAATTATATGATACAAGTGGAGACACATGTCATTATCAAAGAAGATCCTCTCAAATATATGTTGTCAAAAGCTAATCTTTAGTTCACGATTCATGATGCTACTTTTAGATTTTATCTAAAACTTCTCCCAAACATCTATTAAAGGGTAAGTAATTATTACATGTTAATCATTTTTCCCCTCAAACTATGTTCTTCGATTATTCTAGATACATAGTTGGTTATAAGGTGACGGTGATTTTTATGCTTCCCTTGGGTGACCTAATACCCCTTTCCTTTTAGCTTGATTTTCCATCCACTAACAACATAGTTGAATATGAAGCATTATAGTGGGGTTGTGCTACCATTGTCTTGGAAGTTAAATATTGAACTATACATGGAAACTTCCAAATTATGGCTAGATAAATCATTATAGTGAATATAAGACTAAATAGGCTAAATTAACACCATATCATGAGTTGAAATTATAGTTGCTATATTTTTTTGATAAATTTATTATTAATGTCATCCCATGCAAAGACAATCAACATGTTAATGCTATGGCTAGTGTCAACTCCTTGATGGGTATGATGATGATGATCCTCACTTTATGTTGATTATTCATAGATTAAAATAACTCGGTATACATGATGCATCCTACATGATTTGTGCTACACTTATCGGTGAGGATTGGTTCTGTGACATATATGTTTGTCATCTCAACTCAAGGGTATTCCCACCCCATTGTTTTAAGAATATTCATATTTTCATATGTAGGTTTATTGCTAAGCATCTGCTTATTGTAGGGGTTCTTTATTGTGTATTGATTATATGCATATAAGATCAAGAGAAATATATTGCACTCCAAGAGGCCTAGGGGAGAATATGTGGAGGTCACACTAACACCAAATTACTTATTCAAAATATATTATGTATAGGGTATTATTAGAGAAAAATATTGAAAAAAGTCATATGAATTTATGAAAATGTGTGCAATGTTACAAAATTATAGTAACTCAAAACACACCCCTACCCATCAAATTTATCCCTATACATCACCATGGCCATTCTCTACATGGAGACTTGACTTTGTGGGAAATTTTTCACTACCTTCATATAAGGGACATACTTTCATCATCACAACTATTGGTTATTTTATAAAATGGGTTGAATTCATGCCTCTTAAAACCACTAGGACATCCCATATTTATAATTTCATAACAAAAATCTCATTTCTAGATTTGATTTACCATCAATAATTTTAAATAACAATGAAACATCATTCAAGAAAAGTAAGTAAATAAATTATTAGAAAAATCTATATACAACAAAAAATCCATGCCATATTGTCAAAAAAGTAATGTACAAGTTGAGGTCACAAATTAACTAATTGAATAAATCTTATGAAAATGGTTGACAAACATGGCACAAATAAGCATACAAAAGTTTTCCTTACATTAAGGGAATATCCCATGAGTACTCATACTCCTATGAGATTTACACCTTACTCTTTGGTATATGGTATAAAGCTATCATACCATTCAAGACTAAAATTTCATCACAACATGTTTCCCTTTGTGATATCATTAAATATTATAAATATCAATAGCATTGTTTACAAGAGCTTAATAGACTAAGTGATGAACAATGAGTAATCACATTATATAACCTAAGAGTATCTCAAATATAAAACTAAACAAAATATATAACAAAGGAATTATCCAAAGAGATTTACAATTAGATGATATTTGTAGTTTGTGTGAACCCTAACAATTCAAATGATAAGAAATGCATTTATGGTAAATTCTAACCTAACTAGATAGGATCATTTATTATCACTCCTTGATTTGATAGAGATTCCTTCTTATATACTCTTGATGGAAAATGATGGAAGACCTAATTAACATTACACATCTTTGATGATATTATTGTTGACCACTATACATAAGTGCCTTTATTCACTAATATTTAAGTATTTGCTCCATATTATTTCCAAGTATTATAATGCCATATTGCTTATATTAGAGGAAATTAATTTTACATGCACTTTTACAATCATACATTACCTATTTGTACCTTAATACTTTATCTTGCCCATATGGGGGCCTAATTACTTTTATGTGTGCTCACATGACCCAATCATGTTCTAAGAGCCATATCATCATAATAGGTGGCATCACACATCATGCCTTCCGTATCAAATTGTGTTCCCACATACCTATCATATTCTACATGCCACATAGGGGACATGATAACTTTTACCATTGTTTTAACCTATTTTACCACTAAGGACTTATTGCCTCACTTAACCAATGTGTGCTGATGCTCTTCAATGCCACATTAGAGACGTATAATTTATCTAGTGTCCTATGTATAGGTACATAGGTTTTTTTAGCCATTAAGGGATGTTAATGCTCTTCAATGCCACATTGGGGTATTTTCTTAGCTAGTGTCTTATGTACAAGTACGTAGGT
The DNA here is from genome assembly GCA_007258455.2 of Sequoia sempervirens. Lineage (NCBI taxonomy): Eukaryota > Viridiplantae > Streptophyta > Pinopsida > Cupressales > Cupressaceae > Sequoia > Sequoia sempervirens. Next base: position 25,554 of record VDFB02032980.1, read on the forward strand.
GTTTTTTTTCCATTAAGGGCCACATCACTACTCTCATTTGCCTATATTGGGGGAAAACTTATACTCCTTCATGCTTATCTCTAGTCCATATGTTCGCTATTTCTATCATTAGAGATGCTTTATCTAATTGTCACATGATGAATTTATGATATTCATTAATTTACATGATTTTTATGCTTAAATGTTCAATTTACATTTATATTTCATGTATTTCCCCTTTCTCCTCCAATTCCTTGTATGATATACATGCAACTAATTGAAGGGGGCATATCCTATCACTATTACTCCTATGTTGAGATTGTAGATAGTTACATGTGCCTACATTGAGACTCAACATGATGTCTAGACATTATCACATGACATGGTGGAAATCAATATGCCACATAATCCTATATTTCCATTGTGTAGAGCATCAACATACCACTTTTATAAATGCATAAATTGTCTAACCTTACTCACTCCTCATAATCATTGATAGTAAATTAGGCTTACGATTGTGACTATTTTTACCTGAATGACATAAGCTACTCATTGCACATATTTTATTTGTTTATGAGAACACACATGTTCATGGAACATGCATGCTAATGGTGACAGACACACATGGATATCTAGTAAGATCCATTACTTTGTATGGAATTGATATCCTTTTATGTCCAAGTATTTACTTTTATGCATGTTTGTGAGTGCTCATTTAATCTATGATACACAATTATTTTAGGATTCACACACACCTAAAAGTGAGGGAAAGATGTAATAATGAAATTTACATATCCATATCAATTTCAAAATAGTTTTAGGCCAATTTGTAGAGAAGGGCTTAATGCAACTGCATATCAAAAAATGACACAATCTTGTGTGAAGCTAGTTTGATTCCCCCATTCTTTGCCTATCCCTATTTACACACATTATCACACTTTTGGACTTATATCATGTTTTCTTACTAATTATCTTATACATTTCACATTTATTGCACCCCCATGTCTAGAAATTCTTTCCCCGCATCAAAAATACCTTTCCCTTAGCCTAGATCAATTTTGTGGGTGTGAATTGATCCCACTCTTGCAAAATTGGCCCCTTAATTTTAAAATTTAAAATATAAATTTACTAATTCCAAACATGTTATCAGATGGTACATATTTTGCATGATTTAATAGTATGTAGTGGTATTTAAGGGAATTAAATGTGCATTCATTTGTCATTAAATATTAAGAACATATCATTCACATTCAAAGAGTATTCACTATAGGAATATTTTGATTTTAAGCATGAAAGGTAGCTAAAATTTATATCATCATTCTATATTTGCATGATTAAATATGACTATCTCCAATCATTTCCAAGACCCTAAAGTTGGTCTTTCTAGGTGATTGACCTAGGAGAACTTGACTCTAGCAATCTAACAACCTCCCCATGGTATTCTTAATATTGCCAATCCTTAGTAATAATCAAACTAAAAAGTAGAGGAGAAAAACCAACTAGATCAAATGTATGGACAACAAGATAGTTCCACATTTGTGGTAGCAACATAGATTCATATATTAGACCCATAAATAGTTATAATCTTGCATAGGATATCGAGGGACACATAGAGTAAGGTTACCACTTTTTCTATATAAATTTTTTTCTATGTAAGAGTGCATTTTATTAATATTTCAAAAAAGTTTACATTTTATGTATACAATTGAGAGCTTAGCCTATGCTCTCATTCCCAACAATCTAAAAAGGAGCCAATTATCAAAATGGGGAAAACCAAAGCTACCCTACACAACCAAACAGTTTACAAAATTGCCTCACAACTCCAAAGGCAAACAAAAAGATTTTTCCATAATTAAAACACTTAAAATATTATTCATCACCATTATCCTATAGATAGATTATAAATTCACCAACCTAGGAAAAATCCTGAATTGATTCCATATGCAACCATTTCTTCAAATAGATCACCCCCTCTAGTGCCTGTATCTGATGAAGTAGTAGGTCGGCACCTTTGACATCCAAAAAGAAAGGGTGAAGCTTGACCACTCCACCTAGAACATTGAGTAGGCCCAAGTCCCTTGGCCTTGGAATCCCAACGCCCAACTGAGCAAAACCCACAACCTCCTCAAGGCCTCCCAATAGCTCTGGCTTCACCAGCTTCCTTGTTATTTGCAAAACCTTATTCTTTGATAGTTGGAGATCTAGCAACACTACAACAAGCCGAAAGGATATGTCTAAGTCCACTATGTATCTTTCATCTACCACTAATAACTCATGCCCCAACACCAACTTCACTGCACCAAGTGATAAAAAATCACTCTCGAGCAGGATTCTCCTCAGCCTGAGTTCTAAGACTTCACCCAAAAAATCCATTTGTTGGCAAGAGTTGACCAAGCTTATAGGGATGTCCATTATTCTCTCCATAAAATGTTCCATGCATATTGAATACTTGGCCTCCAAATTCATCTTTTAAAGACCAACTCGCTCATGCCAGAGCTTACCAATTAAAACCTCACCAAGATTACAATCTTTTCGTGCAACACTTTCAGACAATGAAATTATCCCTTAGTCTTCTCGCATGGACGAGATCCTAACATAGTAAACGATTCACCATAAATCCCAAAGCTACCCTGTCTATTAATACACTTACTCTAGCTTGAGTGATAAGACAACTTAATTAATCAATTCCACATGTCATGAAATCAACTTGAGTGAAGGAGTTTCAATGTTATTTCACCATTAATTTTAAGTTTTAGGATGGAGAATCACCAAAAATGGCAGGACCAACAAAATGTACTAGGTATTTGCCACTAAAATGAAGCACGTGAGCTGGGTTCAACACTCCCACTTGTCACATCATTGCACCACCATGCAACAAAGACTTGGATATGGTGCATAGAGTAGCACCAAGGTGCCACGTGTATATGGCCTAACTTTAGAATTTCCAATTGCCAAACTAACAAACCTTCCCACAACAAAGTTTGAGCTTTACACTAGAAATAGAGTGAGTGGACACCACGTGCACATAGATGAAAAACTTTGAAAAATTTGATGCCAACATTTGTTGACCTATCTATCCCTCACAATATATCGCGATAAGGGCTCAAGTGTGACCCCATGGAAAGCACACAAGAGCCATGTGCATATAATCTGACGTGGGCTCTATCACATGTTATCCCAGCACAACTCTTCATAGAAAAGCCTCAAACATAACACTTGAATGTGAAAATAGGCACCATGTGTACAAAGGCCAAGTCACAAGACTAAGCAATTTTACACCAATTAGTAGTGCAAAATCTTGAATAATACCCGGACTGAGCCAAGCTTCCATTGAAGAAGGTACCAAGTCTACTACTTTGACTACACCCCCCATGCAACCAACTCTACCAACCCCCCCTCTGCAAAGATTGATCACATTAATCCACCCACAATAGTCATTAATCCTTTAGAGAAGAGGGATAAGATTGTTTCTTAAGTACCTCGTCCACACCAAGATTTGCTAATTTGTCTGCTTTAGAATTTTCTTATGTATATGTGTGTTTAGCCACATAGAGTTCAAACTTACCCAACAGTTTAAAAGATCTCTTCACCAACCCTTGCAATTTCCAATTTGAAATCTTGCCCATCCTGAGAGCGCTTATCACCAAAGATGCATTGCCCTCCAATTCGATACTTTAGAGACTAATTTCCTAGAAAAATTGAAGCCCCTATATCACTACCTATAGTTCTGGTAAATTATTCATCCCATCTAGAAGAGGGGCAAAATTTTTACCCACAATAGCCCCTTCCCAATTATGAATATGCAACTTGCACCTTACCTTCCTGGGTTCCCTCTTGATGCCCTATCAAAGTTCAGTTTGACCCATGACTGAGTGGGGTGCCTCCAAACCACCTTGGCACTAAGTTCTTGTTGTCCCTCTACCCCCTTACTACCAAATTATGGGATATTGAGACCAAACCACCCAAGTCTCAGTTTTACATCCCATTATGTGAATTCCACTTTTTGAGGATTCAGCCTTGAAACCCTATAACCTTAGCTATGGTTTCCTCCACTTTGTTTTGAAAGGATGATGTATTCATTTCCTTTTCTTGGAATATTCTCCTGTTATGCTCCTTCCAAATCTCCCATATCAAAATTGATAGGATAATTAGCTATATACATGAATACAACACTTTCTTTTTTAAAAAGGG
>VDFB02032982.1:0-20716 GCA_007258455.2 Sequoia sempervirens
GCTTATATGAAGGAGGACAAATTTCTAGCAAATCGGATATAAAGAGGAACTACACGAGGGAAAAATGTAAAGGCGCAGAAATGAAGTATGAAATGGGCTGCATGATATTTAGAGAAAATATTGAGACAAGAAGTTATGTAGAGGAGAGAGACGACAGCATTGGAAACAAAGAAAGATAACTAGGTAACTAGAATGGCACGTGAGGCCATTTAAATGTCGAGGAGAGCAATTTTGTGATACAGTTGTACATGTATTTGAATTGAATGAAATTGTAGACATCCAAATTTGACCATTCTGATATGGTCAAATCTGTCTCCTTTATTCATCTATTCCTTCGATATTAATTAAATTATTTATTTAATTGATATTTCACCCATTTGCTTAAGGTTTTTAAAGTATTTCTTTCATCCCTTCCTCTCTAAATTAAATAAATATATCAATTTATTTAATTTAGTCATTTAGCCTTTTATAAATTTAAATCAATTTTAAATTCTCTTTTTCTCTCTTTGTCACATCCTCCATAACCTTCTTCTAATCTAGATTTGTCTAATTAATCCATAATTAAAATGTGCACACCTTTAATCAGTATTAATGTCACATCCTTCATATTTGTCCACTTGCCTCTAATCCCTCATTAGTCTTCTTAAGCACTGTTTGCACAACCTTAATCTAATCACGTCATTTTTGGCATGTCCTCCAAGTCAACCTTTCATAAGTGTTTTCCTTTTTGAGTCTTGATCTCTTCCCCCATGTGAATTTAAAATTCATATTTATTCATTCAATGCATTTCTCTTCTCCATGCAAGTTGTTTCGGGAATTCTACATTCCCTCATAGGTTACATTAGTCACATGGGACAAAGACCTCCTTTATGAGGACATTTTCTTATCCTCAAGGTATTCTCCAATCATGTGAATTTTAAATTCACATTTATTCCCCCAACAACTTCTCTCATCCCCATAATGATAAGAGAGGACTTTCCAAAATTCCTCACTTGTCACCATCACTTTCATATGGGGACAAGAATTTCCTTTTTAAGGAGATTCTCCCCTAATCCTAAGGTACTTACAAGTACCTCAACCTCACATGTCTCTTTTCCACATTGTCTATCTTTGTGATACCTCCTCTTCCACATGACAGGATGTGAGGGCTTGTGAGTCCTCAACTCACCACAGCTCTCCATCTTACCCATGTTGGTTAAATCAGAGCCGTTCAAATCCTTAGAGGCATTTCCCCTAAAATAGAGGATTTTTGGCTTCATTTCCTAATAAGACAATCATCCATTCAAGCTCTCCAACTCTCAAGCTAAAGCAATCTCATACTCTCATCCTCCATTGTTGAATCCTCAAGCTCATCTTGCAGTCATTTTGTTCATCTTATCACATACCCACTTGCATCATTTGAATCCTCATCACATCTAGATCATTTTGCATATCATTTTAAGTGATTTTCCATCAAGGAGCAAACATCTTATCAACATCAAAGGGCCAACCAAGAAGATCAACTTGAACAAAGGTATAATCATTCGTTTCTTCTTCTTTTGTTTGAGTTCAACTAGGCTTATCTCGAGGTGTTGTTTGTGTTTTCCCTTGCATTTTGTTTCGTTTTGTATTTTAGACTAGGATATTTCACCTACACACACAAATAATGTTCAGTTTTGCTTGCAATCAAAATTGTGTTTCAAATATTGAGATAGGATTGAGTGTTTCCTAATAGTGTAATTTTGTTCAGAAGGGAGGACCCTCTTGCATTAATTGGTACCAAAGCAAGTAGTCTTGAGAGTGGAGAGGATCCACCAAGACCTATGGGTGAAAGTGTGAACAGATCACCGATGAGGAGGCAGTTCACACGTAGAGGAAAGTGTGTGAAGCGATAGTGAAGAAGCTCGTGAGAGTTGTTGTAGGTATGAGGAATCCTAATAGTTAGAGAGAGAGCTTGAAGCTGCAGAGGAAACTTGAGAAGTGATCTGACATATTGTGAGAGGAGAGATTAGAGCAGACAAAAATGGGTGGGTCATGAAGAGGCCCATGTAGATACAGTTTTGGGAGCAGTATTGGAATGATGTGGAGGATGAAATGTGTGAAGCGTTGGAAACATAGTTGGTGAAAAAGTAGGAAAGATTGAGATGAGGCTCAAAAAATTGGAAAAGAATTTTTTGAAAGGCGAAAAAAAAGCGGCAACTTAGAGGAGTGAGAAGAAGAATAAGGATAGCAGCCTAAGATGGAAAGAGGAAGAACTAAGAGCAGACCCTACCGATGAAAAAGTTGCAGCAATGACGTGCCATGAGGAAGGCATGACAATAGAAGAAGAAAAGACAGAGGTGGATAGCGAAGAGGTCATAGCTGAAGGCGAAGGTAAATCACATTTGATTACTCAATTGTTGGCAATTGAGGAAGAATAGATGGCGAAGCTCATTGATGCAGTGAAGAGAGATGAACAAAAGATTGTAGCTGATGAGAATATGGAAGGTGTTGTACTAAAATTTGATACTGCAACTACGAGCGATGAGATGTAAAATGATTGTGTGACGTTATTTCATTTTCGGATGTAGTAGTAGAAGATGAGATGAATAGAACACAAGAGCATGTAGCAAATGTTGTGTGGTTGTGTGTAGAGTTGGTTGAGGATGTTGTAGGGTATTAGTGGAGGTGATCGGTTGGAGGTGGGTTTGAACCCACGAAGGATAAGATAAGTGTGGAAAGTATTTGGTGGAGGAGGTCGGGCTTTGGTGGACGTGAGTCCATGAGGGTGAAAAGGAGGAGGATGCAATGTTGTTGAAGAGAGGTGGTGTGTGTTCTAAAGAGATGCTAGAAAAGGAAAAAGAAAGCTTGATTTTTAGCACTTGGCAACGGAGTTATTCAACTTGAAAGAGTGTTTCTATCACTCAACTCCATCATTGTGATCCTATGCTCACAATCTTTCTACCTAACATGTCTGGTGCCGGACCATGCAGGCCAAAGATGATCAACACTGGCCAAAAAATTCTTTTATTTTGAGTTCAGTTTTGTTGTGGTGTTTTCTCTTGGATTTGCAGTCTATCTTGATCTCTATGGTCTTTGATGGTGATTAACTGATATTTTGACATAAATTTTCAAATGTCATATAACAATTTTCACTAATGAGGTATTTCAATATTTGATGGATTTAATCTCCTTTATTTATTATTGATTATGAATTATAATATTTCTCTGTGATTCTAATGGATACAATCATGCTAAGAATATGAAGGAAGTATGCAAGGGTAATGATGTCAATGCAACCAAGAAAGACTCTTAGACTGCGCCAATAGGGGATTAGTATCTTCCTTGAGGAAAATGATTGGTAGTAGGAAGACTATCATACACTTGGGCATATGCAGTTGGGTGATCCCACAATACTAGTTTACAATTTTTGGCCAAAATGGACATTGAACTGAATTTTTTTAACTAAATCTTCACTTTTGGTCACCTATAGCAGCTAAACTATGAAGTATTTGAAGATGATGCAAACTAGTGATTTGTAACATTTTGTCTATAGATTCTAAATTTTTTTTTTTTTTAAATGAATAAGATTGCATTTATTTTCCATCTCCTTTAAAAACTAGATTTTATTAATAAACACCATTTTAAGGAGTGATGCTTATCGTATACAATATACCTTTTTTCTATGAAGGATAAAATTCTAATTTTTTCAATTTTAGATTTGTAACTATGATATCTAAAAAAATTATTTGGTTTTATAGTGTTTTATTGAATATTTTTTCCCTAATTAAGTTTTGAAGTCAAACCAATTACAATTTAGACATAGGTGGACCATATACAACATAATTTTTTTGTATGTATCAAAAAAAAAAATTGTTACTGGATCAGGGACATCAATACCTAGCTTGAACATACTTTTAAGAATTTTATTTCTATAATTTACTATTTTTCCACATGTACAAAATAGAGAGCTTGATTTTCGGTGAAAAACCTATGTTTAATCAAACTAAAAAAATAAATACAAAATAAAACCAAAATGTATATTAAAATTATATTCCATGGATAGCTTGTTTCGAGGACTAACATCATCCAGTTGGGTCTATGAAGTCTCCTCCATTTTCATCCTCAACTCAAGCTTTGAAGATAAATTTTTTACAAAAATTTGGTGTCGGAGGGCAAGAAGGGGGAAAAAGGGGGGTTCACCCGAGCCCCCCTTCGAGTGCACCACCCTTGACCTATCGAACAAAGGGAGGTTCAAGCAAACCCCTCTTTTTTCAAAATTTTCTTTCGTTTTCAATTTGGGCAACGTGCAAAATGTGGAACCCATCATGTAAGAGGGTTTCCTGAAAATGAGGTTTAAGCGAACCCCCTTTAGGTTCGCGCGGACCCTAAGTTCATTCAAACCCCCCAAAACCCAAAATTTTCTTCATGGGGGCATTTTTTGCAATTTTCCTTCCTCAATGGAATTGTAAACCAATTTTGTGGGATCGCCCAGTTAAAGAATTATGTCAGTAACCAAATTTATAGCGGCTATGAGAAATGTGAAGGGATAAGAGAGGCAACGTAAGAAGAGTAAGCGGGCGCACCTTATGTGGAAGAGATAATATGAATAGACATATGAAGAAAAAAAGCTAAGCAATATCATAACACATGAGGAAGAAGGCAAACTGCCACACTATGATTTTATCATACCAGATTGAAGAGGGGCCGCTCGTTTAAGGAAGGGAGAATTTTGCTTGCTGAGAGTTCTTGGTAGGGGCCGCAAGTCTTGGTGATAGAATAAGGTTTTTGAAAAACCACAAGAGGGAGGAGAAGGCATGTGGAAGAGACAAAAGAAATAAAATATGACAATACAAGGAGGCTAGGTAGAAATGATGGAGGAGTGGGTCAATGGTGGATGAGAAGAGAGCCCCATGCCAGTGTAAGATAAATCATTTGTAAATTGATAGAGTTGTGGTAGAGCCCTTGAGAAGAGGGTGAAGGGATCGCGTGGTGATGTACCTGGAATGTGCAGCAAAAGAAGAGGTTGCGCTTATATGGAGGAAACATTTCTAGCAAATGGGATATAAAGAGGAATTGCACTAGGGAAAAGAGTAAAGGCACATAAATGAAGTATGAAGACGGCTACATGATATTTAGATAAAATGTTGAGACAACAAGTGTAGAGGAGAGAGACAACATCATTGTAAAGAAAGAAAGAAAAATAGGCAAACTATAATGTCATGTGAGGCTATTTAAACGCCAAGGAGAGCAATTTTTTGATACAGTTGTACATGCATTTGAATTGAATCAAATAAAGTTTAGTTTTGCTTGCAATCAAAATTGTGTTGAATATTGAGATAGGGTTGATTGTTGCCTAATAGTGTAATTTTGTTCAAAGGGGAGGACCCTCTTGCATCAATTCATTTGTTGTCTTTTAATAGAGAATATTACTCTCGTTTAATAATTTTATTTCTTTCTTAAGAGTTTTGGAGTTATGAAATAATTCATAGGCACATTAATCCAACTAGTAAGACTCAAAGAAATCCACAAGAGAGATACAATAGAAAGAATTTTTATATTACTAGAAAATAATGAATATTGTATGATACAATAAAATAATATGGCATTTCCATATCAACAAGGATAAGACCATTGATCTATATAAGATAATGGAAAATTTCTAAATCCTATGATATGAGACATAAAAACTAAAATACCTAAGTAACCTTAAGTTCCTAAAGTGAAACTAGCTAGATAATATACCCTATCACTTTAACACCCACCTTAATTTTAACTTAGAGAGGTACAAAATATATATAAAGAAAAAGATGCATCCCAAAAACAAGTCCTAATGAGGTACCCATGTAAAAAATATCCCTCACAAACTGATAAATAGAGAAAACCTTGTGGGTAAGAACTCCTTTCCAAATGAGAAAAATAAATAAGAAAGTAAAAAATGTATAAGTGAAGGATGGAGGTATCAGGAAGACCCACCCAAGGATAAATTCTTTCACCCCAATAATAAATTGTATTTGAAGATAATGAGGCTTGATGTCAAAGGCTTAGTGAAGATGTCAAATTAAACTACTCCTCTATAGGAAAATACTCCAAGATGAGAACACCATCCTAGATGAGATGTCAAATTAAGTTCACATGGATATTAATATCCTTCTACTATTGGTGTTGCATTAGGTTGTGATAAATATGAATAGCTTTATAATTATCACACTAGATGGTGATGGGACCATACAGAAAATGTATGAACTCGTGTTCATTAATAGTCAAAGCTAAAGAACCATCTAGCTAGCCAAAACTATACCTTGATAATATACCTCTATAGATTATAATGTAATAGAATATTACATCTTACAAGACCATGCAATGGTGAAAAAACCAAGGAAAAAGATAAAACTATAAGTAGACTTCCTATCATGTCAACATCACCAACCCAATCAAAGAAATTGAAATCAACAACTTGAGAGTATCCTAATATATATTAAACACCAAAATTAGTGGTTTCACAAATATATCTCAAAATACGTTTGGTATCTTATCGATTACTCTCATATGCTTCCTTAGAAAAATGGGAGACAATTCCAACTACAAAATAAATATCAAGATGAGAATGTTTCAATTCCAAAGTGGTGAATTGTAATATAATACAACACCTTACTAGAATGGAATGGAAGTAGGCTTTCAATAAAGCATGTCAAATCTCTAAATCAAAACAAGTTTTATATACCATGGTGATATATGTAAAGAATTAGTAATGGCATACTTTTTCTCAAGACCTCATGGAAGCTAGAAGCCATTCTCTAGTTCAAGATATAAGACATATAATTTTATTATTAAAATATTATCTTATATAGCTTGGATCTCAATATCATAAATGAGTTGCATATTAGTTCTTGTATGGAAAATCATCTTGATATGATAGTGTCCCCACATATGCACAAAATTAATTTAGTTTAGATTAAAGTGAAAAAAACACTTGTGAAATCACTTTAATGCATTAATAATATTTTAAAGGAACTTACACAATGACTAATTTATATACTATTAATTATATTAAACACTCCACTTTTGTTCATATTCATATATATGATATACTACATATAAAGTTTCCTAGATTTGAGCAACATATTGGCCATACTCCTCTAACTCATGTTGTACCTTATGAATATAAACAAGGTAATGCAATTATATTGAGATATTTGGATGCATATTAGTTGAAGATATGACATATAATTTTATCATTAAAATATTATACATGTAGGGTTAGTAATGACAGATTGTTTCTCAAGACCTCATGGAAGCTAGAGGCCATGCTCTTAGTTCAAGATATAAGACATCTAATTTTATTATTAAATTATTATCATGTATAGCTTGGATGTCAACATCATAACTGAGTCGCATATTAGTTCTTGTATGGAAAATCATCTTCATATGAAAGTGTCCCTACATATGCACAAAATTAATTTAGTTTAGATTAAAGTGAAACAAACACTTGTGAAATCACTTTAATGCATTAATAATATTTTAAAGAAACTTACACAATGACTAATTGATATACTATTGATTATATTAAGCACTCCATTTATGTTCATATTCATATTTATGATATACTACATATAAATTGTGCTAGATTTGAGCAACATATTGGCCATACTCCTCTAACTCATGTTGTACCTTATAAATATAAACAAGGTAATGGAGTTATATTGAGATATTTGGATGCATATTAAACTCAATTTTTATGTATCAATAGTAGAATGGAAATGAGTATTTAAGGACCTACATAGTGATATCATCTCCATTCTCATATACTATCTCTTTTTTTCATAATAACTAGTTTGATCAATGGATAATGTTATTTCATGTCAATGACAACCCAAGATAAATGATTGTTTATGTAAGAAGGAACACATTAAAATTTACTGAAAATTAGTTTCATTTTTAGCATAGGAAGGATAATGACTATACTTTTTCCTCTATCTTAAGTTAGTTTTGAGAATCCATTGCACTTTATTATTGGGTCGATACATTATGATAAATGATAGAGATTTTTCCTATCATGTTAATAGAGGAGTCCATTGCTATGTAATATAATAAGTGAGTATGGGTTAGTCATTTTTCATTGCTATTTTCTCAACCATCTAAATTCACACATCATGTTTGATCATGATAATCAGGGCTATTATTAATGTACACAAGACAATTTTAACATGTTCTACTAGTAGTTTGAAATAACCCATATGATAAAAATTATCACTTATTTGAAATGCTTGGAGAAATTAGAACACATGATAAGGGGCATTTGAGAAGGTTTTTGTAACTTGGAAGGTCACTTTCCAAAATTTGTAAGTATAATGGCTCACTTCCCTAAAGGGATGAGCAAAAAAAATTTCACAATTTAATAATTGGGGAACCTAGTGAGATTTTTTTTGCATCAACTAGGGTCCTTGGTGGTTTATATCAATAGTGGTCAAATGATTTATGAATTATTTTCCTTACAAAAAAACATGGAGTGGATTTTTATGAAATTATTGTTATAATTCTATAATTAGATGGATTCAACTTTTACTTCCTAATTTCCACTTATATCAATATCGTGTTTCTTATATTTTTGTTTATATTGATATTGTTTGTATGTAATATATATGTATGTACACACAAAAAAATCATAAAAATATTAATGAATCTATTATGAAGAAGTATAATTTTTTGTTTTTAATTGAATTTTTTTTTTCATGTTTAAATTTTGATCAATATTAACTTTTGAATAATAATATTTAAAATAAAATAATTTGAAAAATTAAAAAAAATCGCCAAGAAAAAATTATAATAGAAATTTTCATATATAATAACATAATATACATTCTAATTTGAAATAATTTTATTTTATAATTAAAAAAAATTCTATCAATTATAAACAAATTAAACACTTCTAAATAACTTTAATATAATAAAATATTAAAATTAAAAATACCAAAATAACTGAATAACGATGTATAGCCACTAAAAAAATTCCCATGCATTCATCCCTGCCACAAAATAAAAAGGTCAAACAACATATCAGATGCCCAAAAGAAAGGCCACTCAATGAGAACTTGACAATTTAGGGGAGAGGGCCCAGTAGTCGTGCACCCTAACTTCGCGCTTCTAATTATCCTATGTCAAAATTTCAAATCACTCCCAATTTTTTACAACAGCTTACTTGGCAAGTTCTCTGCTTATAACTAAGGTTTCAAGGCCACATCATCAAATATGATGCCACATCAGCGTGTGTTTTTGTCAAGGTGTCCAAAAAGGCCCCAAAAAATAGTGAGACCAATTCTCGTGCATTACATCATGAGTAGTTGAGCGCTGATGTGGTATCACATGATTGGTTACTTTTTAGATCAAAAGCATGCATTTTGTTTAATTATGGGTAGTCAAATCACAACTATTGGACATTATATAAACGACTATTGGGTATTATATTTACGATTGGGTGCACGACTATTAGACCCCGCACGACTATTGGGCCCTCTCCCCTACTTTCTTATCGATTTACTCTCAATGTTCTCGTCATCCTTTGACTTTAAATCATTCTATGAAAATTATTCTTGGGAATCTCACTCTAAAAGCATCAGATTTTCACATGTTCATTGTGTTTAGTTCATTTATTTGTGTTGTGGATTGTTTGTTGTTGTGTTGAAGTATTTGTGCTATTTATTTATTTTTCTTGTTCTTTGTTGATTGGTTGGGTTGTAATAAACTTTTTTTTTTAATATTTTGAAGATTTCTCTTTCATTTTGTACTTCATTGTAAAAGGGTTTGGCCCCTTTCAAAAACCTACTTTTATCTCTAATAAAAAAATAAGAATATTTCTTATCCTTTATTTCCTTGAGTTAAAAATAAATTTAATTTTTTAATCTAATTTTTCTTTAAAGTATATTAATTAAGACTACCTTGTTTTTAAATAATTGTAATATGATATTATTCCTATCCAAATAAAAAATCAACTCCTATAAATATACCCTCAACATTACTTTTTAAAAACCTCATTCTCACTCAAGAAACTTGTTCCCACTTTACTTGTTGATAAGTTTTTTTCTTTCAGGAATAAGTGTCTAGATTATCATTTACAAAATAATATTATTCGTATTCACAAAAAAATCTGAGTGAATAAAGTCACACCCCTAGAATCCACACAAGACTAAAGTTTGGAGCATAAGAACATAAAAATAAAATACAAAATTGATAGGCAGCTAAAATAGTAGTGGGAGTGGGGCGGTGGGCCTAGCTCGATTGGCTAAAACATCATGTTGCAGGCAATTAGAGATCAAAACGTCTAGTCTCCCCACACATCAACGAAGACTGTGATGTCAGAAGGAAGGTCCCCCCTCACCATGATAAGTATTGTAAAGAATTCTTTAAAAAATACTTGATAACATTGTAATATTCCCATGTATTAATTGACTACTTATGATATGGAGCCATTCTGATAAAATCCATGGAACTATTCCTCTCCATGCTTACCTTATTTTTATCCTTATCTTTCCTTGTCTTTTTCATCTATTTCCTACCATACTTATTCCTCTTTTCAAATGGATTCCTCTGAATAATTTAAGACTTTATCTGATGAAACTCATTCAACGGACTTTTTCTTATTCTCAGGGAATAAAATGGAGTAACAAAAATATGCCTTTGGGTTTGGGTGACCACTGCTATGTCAACGAAAGGAGTTGCAACAGATGGAGAAATGTCCCTATTAATTTGAAGCGTGGGCCCACATAATACTTCACTGGAGAATAAGAATGGAGTCATTTTACTGTCATCCCTGAATGATCACTAAAATTGTTCTTTTTGTCATATCGTTCACTGTAACATCATATATGCTTATATTGCACTCTCTTCTGTAATGGCTGAGAATATTTGTATATACCTGTTATAGGTAGTAATGATTTTGGTGTAATAATCATATTATCAACTTATAAAAAAGTGTCATGAGGGATTTTCACTGAGAAAGAAGCTTAAATGAAAAGAAAAATAGTTTAAATTTGTTAAACTATTTGAATGTTTGAAACAAAACTACTTGATCATCAATGAGAATTATACCAGCCAATAGATTAGCAGGACCAGAGGAATAATTTCAATAACAAGAGAATGAGAGAATTCATTCATATCCAGTTTCTCTTCAGACATGCCTTATCCTTATCTTCTTTTGTCATATGCTGCGTGCTTACGGTTGTGACTATCCTTGCTTGTTATGGGCTGTGGGTATCTTTTATTCCACTTTCAAATTATATTCCCTCTAAAGTAGCAAACTATTTATTCCCTCAGAATACATGATGCATCTTATGGAAAAAGAAATGCCTTATTGACCTTGCTGCAGAAGAATAATGTTCCAACAGATGGTGAAATCTCCTTATAAAGTTCCCTGTGTAGGCCATGGTGAAGGTCAAGCATAAAGTCTCAAAGAGCCTCATATTGCTCACTTAATTTATTCCCTGTATCGAATCCAGAAACAGTATGACCCTACATATACTTCTTATCAATCTGCATTTCTCACAATATATATGTTCCTTCAATGTCATTGGGTATTGTAGACTATTGTATGGATATTGCACTTAAGGCAGACTGTGTTAGACAGCCAAGAATGGCTTGCCCACCCGGTGAAATGAATGAATTCTTTCAGCATGTGGGAAGCCATTCTCGGCTGTCCATCACACTTCTGCTTCTCATGGCTACAGGATGAGGTGTTTGCAATGAACTTGAATCATATTTTTCCACAATCCATTCCAAATCATGATTTGTAGCAGAATTTCTGTGATTTATATTTATCATATAGTCAGCTTCTGAATTTATGTTGGCTAGTGTATTTTAATATTTTAATCTCTCTAATGATGATTTGCAGGGTAGTAAGTTAAGCGTGTTTCTATTATAGAAAAAAAAATATGATGCATGTTTCAATTAAAATAATATCCAGATTAGTAATATCTCGGATAGTTGTGATGTTCCATCTTTATGAATATCAATTAAATGTAATAAGTGTTAAGCGAATTATTCATTCTCATAAGAAATAGATTTGTGTGAATTATTACTCATGAAATATAGATTAATAAATTTGACTAAAAACTACATAATTCATAAAATTGACTCTCTTTTATTTAATATAATTATATTTCTTTTACAAATAATGTCTCTCTTTTATTTCTACCAAAATAATATTGATAGAAAACACTTATTTTAAAATATAGCTAGAAGCAATCGCATTCCTTGCTAATAGAATAGAACATTCTCGAACTGTTCGTAAATTATATGTTATGTATATGCCAATACCTAGTACAGTACAGTTAACAGTTTACATTCAAATGCATTGTATTTGGGAGCCATTGAATTGTCAGTGCTGGGAATGTTTTTGTGCATCATATTTGTTGACACAAAAGGATTATCGAGTTTTTAAATCTACAATCTCATTTTAAATTTTTAGTTTCAAATAAGATAGATTTGCATCAATTAAATTTAAAATCTCTGATTTTTATATTTATATTCATATGTCTCTTCTCCAGATGCAATTCCCTTCTGTTTTTTCTCTCTCTCCTTTTGTTTGAGTTTGATAAAACATTTTATAATATTTTATATTTTGTTGCAAGTTTTTTTTAAGTCAAATATTATACATTTATTTTGAAAAAGATTATTGTTTTTCTGAAATTTTATAATAAAATAAATATTTTTAGAATATTAAGAAAATTAAATTTATTTTTTTATAAAGAATAAACTAGATAAATGAACGATACAAAATGAAAAGAATTTTAATATTTTTATGTTATTAAAAATTAAGTGATGATGCTTAGATCAAGAAATTTAATGAAAATAGTGTAAATTAATAGCTTACAAATTTAACAATATATTCATATTTAAAATGAAAGAAATAATATCAAAATGATTGTAAGTTTATTAATCTTTTATAATTTATCATGGCTACTTACAAATTACATGATGTTACAAAAATTACAAACTCTTCCAATAGCCTATCTTTTGTCAAAACACAAAGGGAGACTCCCTTCAATGAAATAGCATTTAACTAATTCCTTATTTGCAACTAATTTACCATAAGAGTCATGGTTTCCTTCTCTATTTGTCTTTTTATTTTGAAAATCCTAACCAACATCCAAAAATTCTTCTCTAAAATAATTTAGAATAAAATAACAATATCCGAAGTGTAACTATCAATTCAACCAAGAAGAAATTTTCAATTTCTATAGAAATAATCCTCATGAATCAGCATGTTTCTAAGAAAACTCCTTGTATTCCTTGTATATCTTGATACCAACATGTAGAACATCCACACACAACCCCAAAAATAAAGCCAATCCTACATAAATTGAATGGCCAAGCAAGAACAATAATAGCCAATGCAAAAAAGAAAGAAACCAAGTATTTTTTTTAGCTATAGAAATTTGTTTATAATGTAGAGAAATTGTTGTAGGAATCTAGTTGAATGAGTTGAAAGGTTACACAAGAGAAAAAATGAGTAAAAAAAAAACGCATTTAGCCTCTATCACTAGGTGAAAATAATCATAGCACGTTAATTGCTAGAGGCAATAAATAACACCCAATCTATAAGGTTTTGTCGCTACAAGGATAGGAAATATGAAGACAAAAGTGCTTTAAAAAAGAAAAATTTGTAGCTGATTAGAGATCAAAAGGAAAGAAAATTGAAAGGGGGTTTGCATGAGATCATGACCTCCCCAAAATAGCAAATATATTGCTTAAATTAATATCAACACAAAATTCCAAATTATCCTAAAATGCAATTCAACATTAATATTTTTATAATTCATGTTGAATCCTTCAAACATGAGAAGTTAAACCAATGCATTATATATTAAAACATGCTAATATGGTTCTCCTATAGTAAGTGTACAAAGGTCTTGTAGTAAAAGATAGATATTTTATAGCAAAAAATATAAAAGATTGTCGATTTTTCTATACTTGTTTAAAATACTAGTGACTACCTCTATTGTAGTTTAGTTATGGTCTATAACAATACCAAATTATCTTTTTATCTTGCTAATTTTTCCTCTTCATTGAGTACTAGTACCTATGTAATTTCCCCTTTCTTCTTATCTACTTGTGAACCCATCATTATTCCTACATTATCCTTATTTTCTTAGGCCATTACAGCACCCACTTATCCATTTTTAAACCTAAATCTTCATTTAATTCTACACTTGTTTGTCTTTCATCATAAAGATGTAAATCTACCATGTTGAAAGTTGGTGATACATTTACTCCTTCTAGGAACTCTATCTCATTAATAATAATTGTAAACTTCCTCCTGTACTATTTTATTACCTTCCATTTAAATTTATCATGAGTTCCCTCTAAAAAAAAATTTGTTTCACAAATGAGCTAGTATAAACTATCCAACCTAAAATTTAAGATCTATACTCTTAAAATAGGTATGTTGTGTGTGATTAGTGATTCTATCCTTTAATCCCTCGCTCAATTTTTTAAGTAGTTATTGTGTATACCCATCGCTTATTCTTTCCATATTATACAACCATGAAATATTATATAAGAATATATGATCATTAATTTTTAAATCAAATATCTCTATAATTTCATTAGAAACCAATTTATCTACAGTACAACTATCAAGTATAACTTTACAATACTTACCTTAAAATTTGCATGTACTCAAAATATACTCTTCCTTTGCAATGGATTAGTATTTCCCTTTACTAATTTTAATAGAAATAATTTCATTGTGATGTATTCTTCACACTTTGGTTCTTCTATTTTTTTTAGTGATGGAACACTTGCTTCATGTACTTGAACAATATGATTTCAAGCCACACATTTTTTACTATTGTCTTATTGTGTTTGTGGACATTCAACTTCCCTATGAAAAACCTCCCCACACCTATAAAAAATTCCAATGAATCCTCTACCTCTTTCTCTACTATTATTTCCTTTTTCTTTTGATTATTATATTCCTCTTGTGCCTTGACTAGAATCATTATTTTTTAAGTACCTATGTTTCTTCTTATTATATTTATTTTCCTTTGCTTCTATTCATGGTGCAGGAGCATGCGGGGGGATATATGATCAACATCGACCAAAAAAATATTTTATTTTGAGTTCAATTTTGTTGTAGTGTTTGCTCTTGAGTTTGTAGTCTATGTTTGATGGCGATTAACTGACATTTTGAAATAAATTGTCAAATGTCATATAGCAATTTTCACTAATGAGGCCTTTCACTATTTGATAGATTTCATCTCTTTTATTTATTATTGATTATGAATTATAATATTTCTCATTGATTCTAATGGATACAATCATGCTGAGAAGGTGAACAAGGAAGTATGCAAAGGCAGCAATGTCAATGCAACCAAGAAAGACTCTTAGATCGTGCCAATAGGGAATTACTATATTCCATGAGGAAAAGGATTGATAGTAGGCAGACTATCGTACACTTAGGCATATGCAATTAAAGAATTATGCCAGTAACCAAATTGATAGTGGCTATGAGGAATGCGAAGGGATAAGAGAGGCAACGCAAGAAGAGTAAGCAGACGTACATACGTGGAAGAGAGAATATGAATAAACATATGAAGACAGAAATCTAAGCAATATCATAGTAGACAAGGAAGAAGGAAAACTGCCATGCTATGATTTTATCATAGGAGATTGAAGAGGGGCCAATCATTTAAGGAAGGGATAATTTTTCTTGCAGAGAGTTCTTGGCAGGGTCCGCACCTTGGTGATAGAAGAAGTTTTCTAAAAAACCACTAGATGGAGAAGAGAAGGCATGTGGAAGAGCCAGAAGAAAGAAAACAGGAGAATACAAGGAGGCTGTACAAAAATGATGGAGGAGTGGGTCGATGGTGGATGAGAAGAGAGCCCCGTGCCAGTGTAAGATAAATCATTTGTAAATTGACAAAGCTGTGACAGAGGCCATGAGAAAAGGGTGAAGGGACCGCGTGGTGATGTACTTGGAGTGTGCAGAAAAAGGAGAGGTTGCGCTTATATGAAGGAGGACAAATTTCTAGCAAATCGGATATAAAGAGGAACTACACGAGGGAAAAATGTAAAGGTGCATAAATGAAGTATGAAATGGGCTGCATGATATTTAGAAAAAATATTGAGACAAGAAGTTCTGTAGAGGAGAGAGACGACAGCATTGGAAACAAAGAAAGATAACTAGGTAACTAGAATGGCATGTGAGGCCATTTAAATGTTGAGGAGAGCAATTTTGTGATACAGTTGTACATGTATTTGAATTGAATGAAATTGTAGACATCCAAATTTGACCATTCTGATATGGTCAAATTTGTCTCCTATATTCATCTATTCCTTCGATATTAATTAAATGATTTATTTAATTAATATTTCACCTCTTTGCTTAAGGTTTTTAAAGTATTTCTTTCATCCCTTCCTCCCTAAATTAAATAAATATATCAATTTATTTAATTTAGTCATTTAGCCTTTTATAAATTTAAATCAATTTTAAATTCTTTTTTTCTCTCTTTGTCACATCCTCCATAACCTTCTTCTAATCTAGATTTGTCTAATTAATCCATAATTAAAATGTGCACACCTTTAATCAGTATTAATGTCGCATCCTTCATATTTGTCCACTTGCCTCTAATCCCTCATTAGTCTTCTTAAGCACTGTTTGCACAACCTTAATCTAATCACGTCATTTTTGGCATGTCCTCCAAGTCAACCTTTCATAAGTTTTTTCCTTTTTGAGTCTTGATCTCTTCCCCCATGTGAATTTAAAATTCATATTTATTCATTCAATGCATTTCTCTTCTCCATGCAAGTTGTTGGGGAATTCTACATTCCCTCATAGGTTACATTAGTCACATGGGACAAAGACCTCCTTTATGAGGACATTTTCTTATCCTCAAGGTATTCTCCAATCATGTGAATTTTAATTTCACATTTATTCCCCCAACAACTTCTCTCATCCCCATAATGATAAGAGAGGACTTTCCAAAATTCCTCACTTGTCACCATCACTTTCATATGGGGACAAGAATTTCCTTTTTAAGGAGATTCTCCCCTAATCCTAAGGTACTTACAAGTACCTCAACCTCACATGTCTTTTTTCCACATCGTCTATCTTTGTGATACCTCCTCTTCCACATGACAGGATGTGAGGGCTTGTGAGTCCTCAACTCACCACAGCTCTCCATCTTACCCATGTTGGTTAAATCAGAGCCGTTCAAATCCTTAGAGGCATTTCCCCTAAAATAGAGGATTTTTGGCTTCATTTCCTAATAAGACAATCATCCATTCAAGCTCTCCAACTCTAAAGCTGAAGCAATCTCATACTCTCATCCTCCATTGTTGAATCCTCAAGCTCATCTTGTAGTCATTTTGTTCATCTTATCACATACCCACTTGCATCATTTGAATCCTCATCACATCTAGATCATTTTGCATATCATTTTAAGTGATTTTCCATCAAGGAGAAAACATCTTATCAACATCAAAGGGCCAACCAAGAAGATCAACTTGAACAAAGGTAAAATCATTCATTTCTTCTTCTTTTGTTTGAGTTCAACTAGGCTTATCTCGAGGTGTTGTTTGTGTTTTCCCTTGCATTTTGTTTCGTTTTGTATTTTAGACTAGGATATTTCACCTACACACACAAATAATGTTCAGTTTTGCTTGCAATCAAAATTGTGTTTCAAATATTGAGATAGGATTGAGTGTTGCCTAATAGTGTAATTTTGTTCAGAAGGGAGGACCCTCTTGCATTAATTGGTACCAAAGCAAGTAGTCTTGAGAGTGGAGAGGATCCACCAAGACCTATGGGTGAAAGTGTGAACAGATCGCCGATGAGGAGGAAGTTCACACGTAGAGGAAAGTGTGTGAAGTGATAGTGAAGAAGCTCGTGAGAGTTGTTGTAGGTATGAGGAATCCTAATAGTTAGAGAGAGAGCTTGAAGCTGCAGAGGAAACTTGAGAAGTGATCTGACATATTGTGAGAGGAGAGATTAGAGCAGACAAAAATGGGTGGGTCATGAAGAGGCCCATGTAGATACAGTTTTGGGAGCAGTATTGGAATGATGTGGAGGATGAAATGTGTGAAGCGTTGGAAACATAGTTGGTGAAAAAGTAGGAAAGATTGAGATGAGGCTCAAAAAATTGGAAAAGAATTTTTTGAAAGGTGAAAAAAAAGTGGCAACTTAGAGGAGTGAGAAGAAGAATAAGGATAGCAGCCTAAGATGGAAAGAGGAAGAACTAAGAGCAGACCCTACCGATGAAAAAGTTGCAGCAATGACGTGCCATGAGGAAGGCATGACAATAGAAGAAGAAAAGAAAGAGGTGGATAGCGAAGAGGTCATAGCTGAAGGCGAAGGTAAATCACATTTGATTACTCAATTGTTGGCAATTGAGGAAGAATAGATGGCGAAGCTCATTGATGCAGTGAAGAGAGATGAACAAAAGATTGTAGCTGATGAGAATATGGAAGGTGTTGTACTAAAATTTGATACTGCAGCTCTGAGTGATGAGATGTAAAATGATTGTGTGATGTTATTTCATTTTCGGATGTAGTAGTAGAAGATGAGATGAATAGAACACAAGAGCATGTAGCAAATGTTGTGTGGTTGTGTGTAGAGTTGGTTGAGGATGTTGCATGGTATTGGTGGAGGTGATCAGTTAGAGGTGAGTTTGAACTCACGAAGGAGAAGAGAAATATGGAAAGCATTTGGTGGAGGAGGTCGATCTTTGGTGGACATGAGTCCATGAGGGCAAAAAGAAGGATGCAGTGTTGCTAGAGAGAGGTGGTGTGTGTTCTAAAGAGATGCTAGAAAAGGCGAAAAAAAGCTTGATTTTTAGCACTTGGCAACGAAAGAGTTTGCTACAGGTTGATTTCAACCTGAAAGAGTGTTTCTATCACTCAACTCCATCATTGTGATCCTATGCTCACAATCTTTCTACCTAACATGTCTGGTGCCGGACCATGCAAGCCAAAGATGATCGACACTAACCAAAAAAATCTTTTATTTTGAGTTCAGTTTTGTTGTGGTTTTTTTCTCTTGGATTTGCAGTCTATCTTGATCTCTATGGTCTTTGATGGTGATTAATTGATATTTTGACATAAATTTTCAAATGTCATATAACAATTTTCACTAATTAGTTCTTTCAATATTTGAAGGATTTAATCTCCTTTATTTATTATTGATTATGAATTATAATATTTCTCTGTGATTCTAATGGATACAATCATGCTAAGAATATGAAGAAGGAAGTATGCAAGGGTAACGATGTCAATGCAACCAAGAAAGACTCTTAGACTGCGCCAATAGGGGATTAGTATCTTCCTTGAGGAAAATGATTGGTAGTAGGAAGACTATCATACACTTGGGCATATGCAGTTGGGTGATCCCACAATACTAGTTTACAATTTTTGGCCAAAATGGACATTGAACTGAATTTTTTTAACTAAATCTTCACTTTTGGTCACCTATAGCAGCTAAACTATGAAGCATTTCAAGATGATGCAAACTAGTGATTTGTAACATTTTGTCTATATATTCTAAATATATATATTTTTAAAATGAATAAGATTGCATTTATTTTCCATCTCCTTTAAAAACTAGATTTTATCAATAAACACCATTTTAAGGAGTGATGCTTATCGTATACAATATAACTTTTTTCTATGAAGGATAAAATTCTAATTTTTTTGATTTTAGATTTGTAACTATGATATCTAAAAAATTTATTTGGTTTCATAGTGTTTTATTGAATATTTTTTCCCTAATCAAGTTTTGAAGTCAAACCAATTACAATTTAGACATAGGTGGATCATATACAACATAATTTTTTTTTATGTATCAATTTTTTTTTTTTTACTGGATCAAGGACATCAATACCTAGCTTGAACATACTTTTAAGAATTTTATTTCTATAATTTACTATTTTTCCACATGTACAAAATAGAGAGCTTGATTTTCGGTGAAAAACCTATGTTTAATCAAACTAAAAAAATAAATACATAATAAAACCAAAATGTATATGAAAATTATATTCTATGGATAGCTTGTTTCGAGGACTACCATCATCCAGTTGGGTGTATGAAGTCTCCTCCATTTTCATCCTCAACTCAAGCTTTGAAGAGAAATTTTTTACAAAAATTTGGTGTCGGAGGGCAAGAAGGAGGAAAAAGGGGGGTTCACCCGAGCCCCCCTTCGAGTGCACCACCCTTGACCTATCGAACAAAGGGAGGTTCAAGCAAACCCCTCTTTTTTCAAAATTTTCTTTTGTTTTCAATTTGGGCAACATGCAAAATGTGGAACCCATCATGTAAGAGGGTTTCCTAAAAATGAGGTTTAAGCGCACCCCCTTTAGGTTCGTGCGGACCCTAAGTTCATTCAAACCCCCCAAAACCCAAAATTTTCTTCATGGGGGCATTTTTTGCAATTTTCCTTCCTCAATGGAATTGTAAACCAATTTTGTGGGATCACCCAGTTAAAGAATTATGTCAGTAACCAAATTTATAGCGGCTATGAGAAATGTGAAGGGATAAGAGAGGCAACGTAAGAAGAGTAAGCAGGCGCACCTTATGTGGAAGAGATAATATGAATAGACATATGAAGAAAAAAAGATAAGCAATATCATAACACATGAGGAAGAAGGCAAACTGCCACACTATGATTTTATCATACCAGATTGAAGAGGGGCCGCTCGTTTAAGGAAGGGAGAATTTTGCTTGCTGAGAGTTCTTGGTAGGGGCCGCAAGTCTTGGTGATAGAATAAGG